>PVJD01001975.1:26574-227220 GCA_004026545.1 Mormoops blainvillei | reverse complement strand
CTTCAATAAATAAATGTATTACTTTAAAAGGATGGTGCCATATAGAAAATATTAAGGTGCGAGTTGGAAGGTACCCAACATGTCAAAGTCGTGACAATTTCAGCACCAAAAAAATAAAGAGTTTAGCTGATTTAGGTGTACTTATTCAATAAAAAGTGATGAATTTATAATAACTCTAAAAAATAAGAAATTTGAAATACTGATACACAGGGCAACTGGGATGAATTTCTAGGGAAGTATGCTAAGTAAAAAAAAATCTCAAAAGGTTATACACTATGTGATTCCTTCTATATAACATTTTTTAAATGACAGCATTCTAGGAATGAAGAACAGATTAGTGGTTGTGAGGTGTTGGAGATTAAGAGGAGGTAATGGGGTGTGAGGTTATGGTGGGTGTGATCCCACCATAAAGGGTACTCTCAAGGGATTCTCAATAGTGATGGAACTATTCAGTATTCTTGACTGTGGTGGTAAATACACAATCCTATACATGTCAGAAAATTGTATAGAACTAAGTATGCATACATAATTAGTATAAGTGAAATTGGGGGAATCTGAATAAGATGAGGTGAATTGTATCAAGGTCAATATCTCAACCATGACATTGTACCACAGTTTTGCAAAATGTGAACAGTATAAGAAGCTGGGTAAGGTGTGTACAGGAATGGGTCTATATTATTTATTATAATTGCATGTGAATCCACCACTCCCTCAGTGGAAAGTTTAATTTAAAAAAGAGAGAATTTGCACTGGCCAGGTGGTTGTTCTTGGAGTGTTGTCCCACGCAACAAAAGGTTGTGGGTTCGATCCCCAGTCAGGGCACATGCCTAGATTGTTGGTCCAATCCCCTGTTGGGTACAAGCAAGAGGCAAATTGATCAATCTTTCTCATATCAATGTTCCCCCCGCCCCTCTCTCTCTCTCCCCCTTCCTCTCTCTGCAAAATCAATAAACATATCCTCTGGTGAGAATTTTTAAAAGGAGAGAGGGAAAGAACTTAAAAACAGGTACTATTTGAGGCATCTGTGAAAGCAACTCCTTACTTTAAAAATTAGTAACCAAAAAAAAAATAATAACTAAGAATTTCCAGTAGGTACTTGAAGGGAAGCAGAGTTTGCCATCTCAAAATATGCCATTTGGGACATTGATTTTAAGCTGGTTGTTAAGGAACAAAAGAAGGAAAAACCTTTGATCTCTCTGCTGACTGCTCGAAAAGAATTTAAATAGAAGACCTGCTCCAGGAAGGGAGAGACCATCACCGATAACTACAGTTTGATATAAACTCACGTGTAACAGATGGAAAGGAACCTCACAAGGCCCATCTGTGAAAAGTCCTCTCTGTGACCCATTGTTAAAATGACCCAGCAAACGTTTATTTCCCGAACATTTGCTTTTCCATCTCCTTGTGAATTGCCTTCCTGTCCTTTGAAACCTCAACCCCCTTTTCTCTTTAGCTTCAAAATGACATATATGCCCAGTCTGTTATTGGGTCTCATTTTTTATTTCGCCCCCAATGAACATTTGTATAATAAACCTTGGACATTTTTCCTGTTAATCTGTCTCTGCTAATTTGATTATTAGGTCAGCTAGAAGAACTAACAAAGTGGAGGAAATTTGTTTTTTAAGCCCCCAGACATGTACATCAAGGAAACCTGATGAAGATAGATCTTTGCAGAAGAAAGTTAGCTACCAATGTAGAAGGAATGATTAAATTAGAAAGTCATCATACAGTGACACCTAATAAGATTATTGACTCATACAAAGATTATGTCAGTCTTAAATGTATTAGGTGTATGTTCATTACTCATAAATGGGGAATCGTAGCTGTCTAATGAAGTAACCAGATGCTCATCATACTAATATAGCAATCTCAGTATTACAATCTAAATTAATCAGATATTTAAATTTCCTGATGTGATGCAATACAAATCACACATTACTGATCATTTGTCTAAATATAAATGTTGACCATGTACACTTAACTTCTTATTTCTTATATTTCTTATAGCTTCTAGTTTATAAGAACTATAGGAGTTAGAAGAACAAGCTAAATTGCACCATGAAGAAGCAACCAGAAAAATTCAAAGACGTGACAACCTGTAGGATAGCACCTGAGCTTCTTCCACATGCCAGTACCAAGAGCTTAAAAATACAGGTATTTATGGTAGGGACATGATCACTACAATTTCAAGTGCTCCCCTATATTTTCCAAATTCCCTTGCTGTTAGGTTAGGATCATGCAGCCAGTCTGGACAAAGGCCTGAGAGTGTGTGTCAACCTGGGCCAAGGTAGTGGCCCTCCCGCATTTCTCTTTTGCAGGCTGCCATCCAGATCCAAATAGATGGCCAAATTCAAGGTGGGAGAAGGCCACCCAACCTTTGTTGACATAAGGAAGTGAAATGTCAGGCTTCGTCAACTGCAATATCTAGCATTAATGATTCTTCACCAATACAGGAACTGTGCTAGTTGAAAGGAACTCAAGCACAAAGCAGCAGATGTGCTGCACACTTCTGGATTGGATCTCAGTCTTACAAACTTCCAAAAAAGATATTTGGGAGTAAACTGGAGAAATTCATTTATGAACTCAGCGTAAAATTTTGACATGCAAATTTAGACATTAACTTAAAAAACAAGTTACCAAACACTTTGTAATATGATATTTGTGTGTGTGCGTGTGTGTGTGTATGCGTATGTGTATGTGTGTGAGAGAGAGAGAAGAACAGAGAGACAAAGAGACAGATAATACACACATCAACATTTATAATATTGGGCTGGCCAAAGAAGTCCTTGTATTTTTTTTGGTAACATAAAAGAAACATTTTTCATTTTTACCAATAATTTTATTGATTTGGATATTTTGAGTGTATCAACTATTTCCCCAGTGGTATAATGCCAATTGTTCTCAATGTCTCGATTTGATCATTGTCAATTTCAACTGGTCTACCCAATCGTGGACCCTTGTCCAGCAAGAAATCTCCAGCACAAAACTTCTCAAACCTTCGCACAAAACTTCACACTTTTGAAACGTTCAATCAGTCACCTTCTCCATACATTGTACAAATCTTTTTTTTTGCATTTCAGCTGTGTTTTTGCCTTTCTTGAAATAATAAAGCATAATATGCCAAAAATGTTGCATATTTTCTTCCATTTTAACATTAAAATGGCTACACAAAAATTCAGCAATTTTGATTTCTTTTTAATATATGCTGATATGACAGCTGTCACAATACAATCTAACAAAATTGTTTTGAATGAAGTTAAAGAAAACTAAGAGCTACTAGAGCCATTGCATGGAAAAAAACAATTGAACTTTTTGGCCAACCCAATATATGGAAGTGTTAACAGTGGTAAACTTTGGGTGTTAGGAATATAGTTGCTTTCTTATTTTTACTACTCCACAATTTTTACCAAAAGCGGTTTACATAAAAAGGTTATTTTTAATTGAAAAAAGATTACTGGCAAGACAGAGGCATTATGCCTGATCCCAAATACATGTAGGGTATAGGTAAACTAAGTTTTGGTCAAAGAACAAATTTGGGAATAGAACAGAGCTAAAGCCTGAGAAAAATGCCTAAAACAAACAAAAAAATCCCAAGAAGACTGGTGTTGCTAGAATTGCTTTATTTCGGAAGCAGCCTTTTCTCAACATGATTACAGTCTTCCCCAGCCACTTGCCCTAATCCCATTTGGCAGTTCTTCCCTGGTTTTAAAAGGCCCTAAACCTGTTCTATCTCTGTTACCCATATGGTACCGCAAGCACATGCAGTGATCAAACATTTTAAATGTGGCTGCTGCAACTGAGAGCTGAATACAGTCATACCTTGGTACTCATCAGCTTCAGAACTCATCAAACCCTGTACTCACTGCATTTTGATGAGAAAAAATGTTTTAGCACTCAGCGCTTGCTCAGGACTCATTGCATTTGCTATAACTTGTTTGAGTCAGGACGCCTGGCAAGAGAAAACTCTTTGTCATTCAGTACTCCCCGGTTTCGAAACTTGTCACGAGCTCTGGAACAAATTAACGATGAGTACCAAGGTACCACCGTATTTAATTTTTTTATTTGATTTGATGCCAGTTACAATTTAAATTTCAATAACCATAGATGTAGATACCAACCCCTCCCTAATTAAGGACGCTGGACCCTAACCTAGCCACTGAGAGTCCACTGTGCGGGGTGGAAAGACAGCAGTTGTTCAGGGATGTAGGCTCCTCCTTGGCAGGACTTGGGTTTGGACGTACCTCCTCTTAGAACTTTTCTGCCCTCTGATATTTAATCTCCTGCGTCCCTCCCCCAGGCCTAGGGCAATGGTCCTCATAATAAGGTTTTGATAATGTTACCTCTGGAATTTTCTTCATATGTAATCTTTCCTCCTAAGGCATTGCTTCTGTAATACCATTTTCCAGGAACAGTGGAAAGGTAGCAGTTAAATGGGAAGACATTCTTTCTGCTGCCCTTTAAGTCTGTACCCTTGGCACACTGATGCTCCCTGATCCCATTCCTGGGAACTGACACGTTGCCCAAAGTGCCATCCGAGGTGGGAGGTTCCTCACCTCCAGGTTTATTGCCCAAACAAAGGAAGAGAAAAAATTATTTCACCAGAACAAAGAGTCAGTCAGATTCAAGGCTTTGAGTTTCCAAATAGGTCTTTGGAGGCTATAATTGAGACATGAATTTAGGGGGTGAAACTTTTTTTGAACTTCCCAAAATTGAGCCTCGAGGACTTTACTAGGAAAGGAAGCAGCTTGGGATGATGCAAGGAAGACCCCACTACAGGGGAAGACATGATGGCTACTTTCTGAGGAAAAGGTCTACAGCAACTTAGGGAGGAGAGCCAGTAAGTAAACCGCTGACAGGCAACAGGAGACAGAGTAACAAGTGTGACCTGGACCCAGGGGTGCAGAACCTAGTAGAAAATCTAGTAGAGAACACAGTGGGTGAAGCTCACAATAAAAATGAGAGTTGTATCAGCAGCAAAAACTGTGGAGAAACTCACCCACAAAAGAAGCCATACCGCCGCAGTAACCCGATGCTGCCCAAAGATGAGGGCAGGACACAGTATTTGAATTGACTATCCTATTAATCAAAAACTTCCTCAGCTGACAGCATTTCTAAACAAAAAGGTTTATTGAGCCATATGCTATCCAGAGAAAGGATCAAGTCCTAGGGCATGCAGTCTGAACCACTAGCCACTGGGTTAGATGAGAAAGAAAAACTCCTCTGCCATCAGGTATGGGGGGCTGGTGGGACTCTTTCAGATGTATCCAACCTTTTGGCATCTCTGCATCACAACTGAAAGAAGAGTTGTCTTGGGCCACACATTAAATACATTGCAACATGTAATCACCAAAAAAAAAAAAAATCTCATAATGTTTTAAGTAAATTTACAATTTTGTTTTGGGCTGCATTCATAGCCATCCTGGGATGCATGCAGCCCATGGGCTGCAGGTTGGACACTCCTGAATAGTAAACAGTTTGGGGAAGAAAGACATAAGGTGTTTTGTAACAATTTGCACTGGCTATACATAAGGGGATGGGAGAAAATGAAGAGGGGCTGGTCCTGGAATAGGTGTGGAGTCTGTAAAGAAGTGTTTGTTCCTTAGGATTGGTTGTGACCAACAATCCAGAAAATTCACGGGTAAGCAGGAAGTGGAGGCACCTGGGGGTCTGTGGCACTGGGCAGTTGGCTACTTGGCTATTCTGTTTAGATAATCTCAGAAATAGCCACCTGGAAGTTAATTCAAAGTTTCAACATACACTCAGGAATCTAAGCAGTCTTTTGTTGGTTGTGCCCTGTCGTTGGTAACTGGTTAGCCTCTCTGTCTCTTCCTTCTACCCTCCAGCCTAATGTAATTAATTTAGGACACTTTGGAACTGTTTCTTGTTAATCCAAAAAGACTAGGCTTTAACCTAGAAGAAATAGGAAATAAGTTTAAATCAGTAAGATTAATCCTCAGCTGTAAGTGAAGGGGAGGCTTGAGAGCTAAGATAATTTAACTCTAGGGAAATGAAGTGCTATTTCTGCACCCGTGTCTGTGGATCATTGAGACTGGAACCTGGATCTGCTGCAGTTAGTTGACGGTTAACGTGTCAGTGGCAAAGGACAGGTTTCTTTGAGAGAATGGGATTTTGAGGACAAATTCCACGGACAAGTATAGGAAAGGTGTTCTTGAACCAAAAAAAGAGGGATTTACCCACCTGCCACCACGAAAGCCAAACTTGTGAGTCAGCTGCTGATGTAAAAGGAAAGAGGTTTTGTTCAGATGCTGGGCAGTCTAGGAGAATGTCACTCCCTATCTCAAAGCTCATCTCCTCCGTGAAATGAAGACAAACTGTAGCCATCATCAGCAAGACCAAAACAAAAGCCAGTGCCCAGAGCTCCTGCTCCATTTTCAGGTACCGTCCTTTGCGGTCTGCAGGCCCTGCTAAGCAATCATCCAAGTGGCTTAGCAGCTTCTTCCTGGCTGCTACCTTTCTAGGTCCCCTTCGGTGAGCCATGGGCCATGCGGCTGCTAAGAGAACAGCGTGTACCATGCCAGCGCCGGTCATGAGCAAGTGAGCCTGAGTCACGGCAAGAGAGCAAGAGCAAGTTTCCTCATTCCCCCAGAACTATATCGGTTCGGGTGTGGGACAGACCAGGTGCTTTCTCGAAATGCCCAATCAACTTCCTAAACTTTCCAGGCTTTGAGTGGGCCCACCTCCCAACCAATCCCTCCCTTCCCCAGGCTAGACTGACAGGCCTCTCTGGTCCAGCACCCCCCATGCCTGTTTTCACTTCTATGGCACATGTGCCTGCTTTTCCCCTGGTTCTACCCCCAATCTGGGACTGGAAGGGTGGGCAGAAGGGCTTTTCTCCTCAGTGCAAGAACCTCCCTTTGCCATCATCCCAGCCGACGGGGAGACATCTCTGGCTCCCCCACATACCAAGGCTGCCCAGATTCTCTGCCTTTGGGGCCTCAGGCCACATTTCAAGGCTCCACCATCTGCCAGACACACCTGCTGCAGCTAGGCCCAACCACCCCTCCCACTGGGGATGGCAGTGTCCTGCTGCTTGCAGTATCCACCGGGGTTCCTGCCACCTCTGGGCCAAGCAGTCGCATGGCTGAGATGCTGGGCATCCCAATGGCCCTTGCAGCAGTCAGCTGAGCCTCAGCCTCCAAGATGGCAGGTTCGCTCCCCGCGGTCCCTACACTCCCCCCACCCGCAGAGGGGTGCCCCCTCCTCCCTGCGGCTTGGCACAGTCTGCCCAGTGGCCCAGGTACCTCTGCTGAGAGTCCACCAATAACAAAGGAAGAAAAAAGAATGCACAAAACCCATCTCTCTGTGCTGTCCGTCTTCTGGTCAGCAATGGTTAGAGGCAAGAAGGAGACCCCCTCACTAATTGGAGACAGCTCATGACTTCTCCAAGTACTAGTTATATGCAAGGTCTTGGGCTAAGTTTTATGGGAAACATAAAAAATGATGCAGTAACAGTCAGTCTTCATTTGGCTTTCTGTGAGTCCCAGGGGAGTGCAAAGCATGGTAAATCCACATGGACAAGAAAGTCATTCTTTTCTTTAGAATTCCCCACTGTGAGATTGTTTTTAAAGCAAAATGTTTCTTTTGCAGAAAAGGGCCAATTAATATAAGTAGAAACAATGCTAAATAAGAAAATCCCCCTTTTGCAAGTCCCAGTGTCGTCATCAATTCAGGCAAGGGTCATAAGTGGATGTTAAAATCATCGGGTATAATACACACCTATTCGAATGACTAAAACGCAAAACGCTGACAACACTCAGTGTTGGGGCAGATGTGGTGCAACAGGAACTTTCATTCACTGCTGATGGAAATGCAAAGTGGGACAACCACTTTGGAACGAAGTTTGGCAGTTTCTCACAAACTAACATACTCTTATCATACAATCTAGCAATCTTGCTCCTTGGTATTTACCCAGAGGATCAGAAAACATGTCCATGAAAGCCTATACACAGATGCTTTTAACAGTCTCACTTATAATTGACAACTAAGATATCCTTCGACAGGTAAATGGATAAATAAACCGTGGTACATTCAGACAATGGCATATTACTCACTTCCAAAAAACAAATGAGCTATCAGGCCATGAAAAGACATAGAGAAAATGTAAATGAGTATTACTGAGACATGAATCTGAGGATAAACAAGACATGGTGTGTGTGTGTGTGTGATGGAATATTATTGAACCATAAAAAAGAATGAAATCTAACCATTTGCTAGAACATGAATGGACCTAGATGGTATTACACTAAGTGAAATAAGTCAGACAGAGAAAGACAAATACCATTTGATCCACTTATATGCAGAATCTAAAGAACAAAATAAACGGATATGCAGAACAGAAACAAATTCATTGATACAAAGAACGAGGTGATATAGCCAGATGGGAGGGTGGTTAAGGGACTACCAGGTGAAAAAAGTAAAGGAATTAAGAAGTACAAATTGTTATTTACAAAATAACCATTAAGATGTAAAGTACAGCATAGGAAATATGGTCAACAATATTACAATTACAATAACTATGTATGATGCTAAGTGGGTACTAGACTTATCAAGGGATCACTTTGTAAATTACATAAATGTCTAACCACTATGTTATACACCCGAAGCTAATATAAAACAATATTGAATGTCAAATATAATTGGAAAGGAAAAAATTTAATTAAAAAAATAAAGACATTTGATGATTGTGATTAATTCAGTTCAGGACACCTAGGTGTCAAAAAATAAAAGGGCATTTGATTACTCCTCAAATTCAGTGAATTGTACTAGTTTGCGCAGATGGGGAAAAAACTCAAAACATTTTTTTTTCAATAAAATCTAGATATAAAAAGAAAAAGAAAAAAGGTTGAATACTATATGATTCCAATTAAATGACATTCTGGAAAAAGTGAAACTATGGAGACAGTAAAAAGAAAAAAACCGGTGTTTGCCCGGGGCTAAGGGAGGGAGAGATGAATGGGTGAAACACAGGATTTGGGGGGTAGTAAAACTATTCTGTATGATACTGTAATAGTGACAGGCTGTACGCCTGTCAAAACCCAAGACTGCAATGAACCCTAATGTAAACTATAGACTTGGGGTGATAATGATGTGACAATGTAGGCCCAGTAATTGTAACAAAGGTACCATCTGGTGCAGGTGTTGAAAGTGAGGGTGGCTATGGGTGTAGTAAGGGAGGAAGTACATAGGAACTTTCCGTGATTACCACTCATTTTGCTGTGAACCTAAAACTGCTCTAAAAGATAAAGTCTATATACTTTTTAAAGTTATTAGTTGAAAGATTGTGGGAAACAATATAGTTACATGGTGCCCAAGTGCCATCCCACAAAATACTAGTAACTGGTGACTGTAAAAGGGTCAAGTTTACAATGGAGAAAGCTCGTGGTCTCTGCTTTCTCGTAGGAACTAAATTTAGCATTTAATAGTGGAATAGTCTGACACCTGACCTTGTAACAAGTTGTAACATGAAGTGTTCAGTAGTGTATATGATATTTTTTTGCTAAAAATGTTTGATTAGAATATAATCAAGGCTCTGAATCTAACTGAAGTTTGCAGAAGATACAGAGGAGAAAGGTCCTGTTAAATGACACCATGAGAAAAGCCACACAAGTAGAGAATATAGGACATTGTATAAGACACCTGACCTGCATTTTTCAAAAGTTCAGTGGCATGTATTTTTCTTAATGTTTTTGAGATGGACAGAGCTATTCTAGGCAGAAAGTTATTAAAGAGATAACACAGCCAAATGCAATGCATGAAGCTTGATAGGATCTTTGGACAAATGGGCAATTTGCATATGGATTGATAGTAGATAGTATTATAGAATTAATGTTAGTTTGATTAGGTTTGGTACTTTTCCTTATGTATAGTAACTTCCTTCTTCAGAGATTAGTGCTGGGTGCTTTCATTGTGTCAAATCTGAAAACTTATTTTTAAACGGCTCTCCAAAGGAAGGGAGAAGATAGAAAGCAAATACGGTAAAATGTGAACAATTTTGTTTGATCTAAGCATAGGTTCCTGGAACATTTATGTGTTGTTTCTTCAGGTTCTAGTTTGTTGGAAAATTTTCATAAAACTTTGAGGAAAATAATGTATACCGATCATCAAGTTTAGGTGAGTCAGCAATTGAGTCTTGGATTTTCTAACTAGGCTAAAAAAGTATTCCTTATTTCTGTTCTCCTAAAGAGTTCAGTGTGCTCACAGCAGGGCTGATGATAATGGCAGTGTTACACCTACGAATCACTTTAAACATGTACTTCACAGGTCACACCTTTACTCCAGACCACTGTGGGAATTGAAAGTACGGGATTTATGCCACACATTGCAGTACTGTAAACATGGGTGAAACCCAGGTAACTTCTCACGTTGATGCATTTATCTGGCCTTCACGTAAAACGTGTGGGAGGACATATCAAACTGAAATCTTTTAAGAAACTCCTTCCAGCAGCTGACCTGAGCTCTGTTTGCTTCATCTCCTCTGAAGACTCTTGTGCCTCCAGAGTGCATCATTTCTGCAGGTAAGATTAAGTTCTTTTGACTACTCAAGAGAAATTATTAGGTGCCTGCTCCTGACAGTTTCTCTGGGCACAATTTAGTGCAGTTCCAGGGATGTGACATAATTTTATTATCGTCTCCAGTGTCTCTTTCTTCTTCTTTTCTAATTGTTTTGCTCAGTTTGCTGATTTTTGGCAGGGTGAGGGGAAGAGGTGGTGAAAACACAGGGTGATAGGCAAGAAGGGGCAGTGGGATGAGACATGCTTGTGGGCCCCGCTGGGCAAAGGTGAATGCACGGATTTGACCTTGTGACAGGGTCCTGCGTTTACCAACAGCTCACAAGAAGAATGGGAGTCAGAGAAACTCCTGTGCAAATCCCTTTCCCAAGCCCTCCTCAGCAATTTCACAGTTGAGGCAAACTCTGAAATGTAGAAAAAAGGCTTCTAGGCCTCCACGAAGGGTATCTTTATGGATGAGAGGCTGCAAACTCAGTGTCATTATCAGAGAGTCCCTAGTGTCAGTGATAGAAATCAATATTTGCATGGCATTTACAACTTACAAAATGCTTCTTTATATTTGTTGTTGTGATGTTGTTAACGTTCCTGGAAGTCAGTCATTTTCACAATATTCTCACAGTCATCCGTTAACCTAGAGTGCTCAGGATGTACTTGAAAAATGAAAGGAGGCCCTTGTGATTCAAAGCCTAGTTTATTTAGGTCCCTTCATGTATAGGGATCAAAGAAACTGGAGTTCTGGAATTACAGTGTGGCCTTGCGTCCCACTTCTACGTAAGTGCCACGTACCCTTTGGCGAGTTACATACCTACCTGAATCCTATACTTACCCCACAGGGCTATTTGGGGAATTAAATAAAACAAGGCATTTAAAGCACATAATACAGTTGAGTACTTAGCTCGTCATAACGCTTAATGTTTTTTTTCTAACTGTCTTGTTGCCATGACTGTCCAAGGACCCACCTGGGAGCAATCTCATTTTCTGGCTAGCAATTCCCACATCCAGGGCTTATGTGTACTTTTCTTCTTTGTTCCAAAATTGAGTGCTTTCAGCAGCCTGGGAGTGAGGTCTCTTAATTCAGGGAACATTTAAACAATGAGTGGTTGGAGACATGTCAAAACTCTTGTCCTCAGAATAGTCCCAAAGTGTAACAATATATTGCTAAAATTTAATAAGTTTTATGGAAAGCTACTTGAAGTTTTTTTCAAAATAAATCATCTATTTTGAGAATAAACTTTCTCCTACAAAAAAGTATGGTGAAAGTCACAATCTTCTCTTGTTCTCCACATAAAAATCCTATGACCCAGAATGCCTTCTCCATCACACTTGTATTTATTTTTAATAGATGACAAGATATGATTTCTTCTCATAATCACAATACACTACATATTCCCGGAATGTGCTTGGGCCAGGAAAGTTTATATATGCTTGTAGAAGAGAGTGAATTTTCTCTAGCTTGATGTCTTTCCTGATTATAAACTTGAAATGTATATTAACTCTTAATGAACGTTAAGGTAAGTGGAAGTCCCTAAAATTTTCCAAGGAAAATATCATTAGGGATATGGTTAGTATTCTTAATAAATCCAAATAAATTAATGAAAGAGATCTGTAATGCCCTTTTTCCTTGCTCTGTCCTAAAAGTGGGCTTCCCCAGGATTTTTCTTCCCTCCCAAAATCCAGGTAAATATTTAGAATGGTGTTCCAGCAATAATGCTCTTTTTCTATCTTATCTCTATGGGAATTTCTGGCAGGCCAGGGCCACCAGCAAGACGAAGACAGCCTGGGTCCGTCAGAGTCCTTACTTGGGTCTTCAGGACATCTCAAAATTCACTCCTGACTAATATGAAACGAATGTAATGCAAAGATCATTCTTTTTACCAACTCAGCATTTGCCTTTTTTTTTTTTTTTCCTTTTTGCTATATGTCTTAGCACCTAAGAGCCTGGAGAATTAAGTTGCCATGTGGTTTCAGCTTCCATCCTTACTGTTATTACCTTTGTGACCATAGGCTAGTTTGCTTAGCTACTTAGTAACCCTGTTCTTAACTATAAAACAGGACAGCCCTTGTAAGAATTAAATGAACACAGAGCACTTAGAACTTGCCTAATTTGTAGCAAGATTCCATATATATTGCTACATTGTTATTATTATTATTGTGGTGTAAGCAGCCGTAGTCTCTTTTAATGTGGGCTTTATCGATGTCCACACCTAATTTCTACCTGAAACGATTGTGTAAGAATGTTCAAGTGTAACAGAATATGATTATCAAAAATCAAGGGTGTGTCACAGAAAACAAAAAAATATACTGTACTATTTTTGTCAAAGGTGGGCCTGGGAAAAGTACATATTAGCTCCAAGAAAAGTCTATTCTAATGATAAAGGCAGGACTACAATTCAAGAGACCTCTGTCCTTGATCCTAATGTCGTCCGTTTTATTGGCTAGCTATGTGACCTTGAATAAAGCTACTCAAAATTGCTTGTCTCGGGCCCCAATAGAAAATAGTAATAACTATACCTGATTTGACTCTCTCCAAGGGATAATGTAAGGACCAGGTAAAAACAAAGGCTTTCATTGTGTTATGATGTTATTTTATAGCATTATAGCATTCACCTGATGAAAAGCAAATTTCTGTTGGATATGAAATCATCAAGTGATTTTATATAATAGAAAAATGACCAGACTGAGAATCTAAAGTCTTGGTTTCCTAGTCATATAATATTGGGCAAGTCAAGACTCAAGGACTTTATATCTTTCATTTTAAAGCTGCCCTAGGTCAGATTAGGTTACATGTCAGAAAGTGCCCTATAAATTGGAAAGATTCTTGTTAACATAAAATATTTTATACTCTTTATATAATTTAAAAATTCAATAATTTTAGCAGTTGTTGCTAAAAAACATATCCTGGATAATTAATGTCTCAAGGGTAAATCTTCTTGTACTACAGACTTCATGTATGTCGCCATTGTGATAATGTAACGAATTTACCAGTCACCTCTTTTTCTCTTTAGGACATTCCTTTCTTCTCTGAATCAACATGGAAATGATTTTGGACACCTTCATGCTTTTGGCAAAACTTTCATATTTCTTTTTAGAAGCTTTAGTTTACAAGATAATTCCCAAGAAAAAAAAGGATGTTGCTGGAGAGATTGTACTTATAACAGGAGCTGCAAGTGGACTCGGGAGGCTAATGGCCATAAAATTTGCCGGCCTTGGAGCCACTTTAGTTCTATGGGACATTAATGAAGAAGGCAATATGGAAACATGTAAACTGGCCAAAGAAACAGGTGGTAAAAAAGTATTTGCCTATAAGTGCGACTGTAGCAACAGGCAAGAGATCTACAGAGTCGCTGATCAGGTAAGCTGATCGCTGTCCTTACTAGCTTCTATGCCTGAGAAAAATATTGCATCTAGTATGCGCTTTTACAGAGAGAAGAGAAGAAAAGCTATTCATAGACTTTCTCCAAGATCTTTTCGTGCCTCTTGCTTGAGTCTGCAAGTCAGGACTTCATATCTTCCACAAAGGGGTATAGAGTAAAACAATTCAAGTGGGAATTTGATGATCTTCCTGAGTTGTTGTCCAACTGCCTTCTTGGCAACTCATTTACCATCAGGGGCCAGCAGAAACTAGGGCTACTCCTGGCTCTGTTGCTCATTGGTTGTGCAGTTTATACCAAGTTACCCGCCCTCTCTAGGTCTTAGACAGGATGACAATGACCATTAGGTTTTTCTTAAATAGTGAAAAATGTCTTACGTCAAAAATTCCAAAAACAGTTTCTGACTTCCAGCCAAGGTAGAGGTAGATATGCTTTGCTTTCTCGCACAACCAAAGGAAGGACAACAACAAATTTAAAAACAAAAAGACAAACAGAACTCCCAGAAAATCAAACTGTATGGAAGTCTGACAGCCAAGGAGTTAAAGAAGAAACATTCATCCAGGCAGACAGGACAGGTGCAGACAAGCAGCTGGGGCAGAGAGGCCACACTGTGAGACAGAGAGGACACACAGCAAACCAGCAGCCAGTGGACCAGGTGGTCCCACATTCACATGTGGATAAGTTACAGGGAATAAAAAGCATAACTGGTAGGCACAAAATAGACAGGGGGAGGTCAAGAATAATATAGGAAATGGAGAAGCCAAAGAATTTATGTGTACGACCCATGGACATGAACTAATGGTAGAGGAGAATGCTGATGGGAGTAGGAGTGCAGGGAAGAGGGGGAGAAAAATATGAGACAACTGTAATAGCATAATCAATAAAATATATTTAAAAAAGAAGATTCCATCACCTCCTCAGGCCCATGTTCCTCCCTTGCAATTGGTCTGAAATAGCCCTTGCTTTCACTGATTCCCTTGTCAAGTCAATGGGATGTTCTGCTCTGAAAGTTAGGCTCCCCTAGATGTCTTTCTCTGTGTTACTTCTCCCCAAAGTAGAGGAATCTAATCCTTCAGCCCAACCTCAGCTCAGCAATATTCTTAACCCATCTTTCAAAATTTATTTGACTTGACTGCATCAGGAGCAGTATTTACCTATAATTTCACAACCATATTATCTGGAAGGTTCAACACAAAGCAGCGCATGGACCAGGAATTAGAAAATCAAGTCAAGACAGGTAGTAGCTCCTGTTCAAAAACAAAGCAACAGATTGTTATACCAGCTCAAAAGATCCAGTTCAGGGCAAAAAAGAAAGCCTTCAAATGGTTGTTATACATGTATCATGCTTTGCCCCTGGATCAGCTTTATCAATGTCACCTACAAAGCTTTAATTTGAGACAGAACCATAAAAGAGCAAAAAACAGTCCTCATGGTTTTTTCTGGAGCATGCTTTCCTCTGAGTAGCGTGGGTGGTATATTGTGGATTATGCAAGCAGGCAAGATGGGCAACACAGAAGGGAAGGGGGACGGAAAATGCTGTAGCACAGCTGTGGGCCACAGGGAAACATCAGCCACAGACGGGAATTAAAGCTGGGGAGGTTTTTTTGGACAGAAGTACACAGGCTCACAGAGGTCTCTGGGCAGTGGGCCAAATGCATCTGCATCTGGGATGTCTTCATGCCAAGCACTGGCCAGGCTCTAGTGAAATGGAATGTGTTCCTGTCAACCAATTCACAGAAGAGTCTGGAAGGAGATACACGCGGAAGTAACTATCAGACACACCATGCTGATCAGAAACCTAACTGCCACCTGAAGGGAGACATTTGGAAACAAGCAGGGAGACAGAATCAGACATCACCCATACACTACACTCAGCATTAGCAACCAGAAGAGGAGGGTTAGTAGCACAACAGAAATAGGAAGTAGAGAAAAGATGTAATATTAGGTCACCTGTACACCAAAAAAAAGAAAGAAAGAAAAGAAAAGAAAGTCAAGGTTTTTTGAGTAAAATTGACAAATCACAGCGGTTAATTTAATATAATCAATTATAAAGTTACTTTAAAATTGCTGATGTTCTATGCACAAGATCAAATACCTAGTTTTAAAGAAACTACCTGAATAAATTTTTTTAAGTGATGACCTGAAAAAAATATGAAAATGTAAACACCTCAAATAAATTAACATTTGCCTCACTTCCTTCCAGGTTAAGAAAGACGCTGGCGATGTGACCATCCTCATTAACAATGCTGGAGTGGTAACAGGAAAGCTGTTTCTCAACACTCCAGATCACATGGTGGAAAGATCATTTCTTATAAACAGCTTATCTCATTTCTGGGTAAATCTTCATTCTTTTTCATTTTCTTTTATTGATAAGTAGGAAAACTCCATGCATTTCTATTAACAACTATTCAGTCATTTATCTGTAAATGGCTATACCCTTTGTGAATGTACCATTCATAGACTCCCAGCCACTCATCCAGGTTTCCCCTTGCCACACACACTTGGCTTAGTTATTCCTGTTCTTGCCCTGTTACAAATGCTAAGTGTAGGGCTTTTCCCTCTATCCTCTCTAGTCTGGACCCAATATTTATTAGGTTGTTGAGAAATCTCCCTACCAAAATACAAATAGAATGTGACAGCCATTATACAAAAGAGATTTAATTTGTTCATGAGTGAAAGAGGAGCTTGTATAGAAAGTGGCTATTTTTAGAGTCATGGTTTATGTGTGTGAATGACTGGGCATCAAAACAAAGGAAATAAGCTCTTACTGTGCCAGGCACTGCTCTAAGTTCCTTTCCTGAATATGGCAACCATGGCGCCATTTTCATTCCCATTTTACAAATAAGGAAACTGAGGCTCAAAGTGTTTAAATGACTTACCCAAGGTCCTGCAACTGCTAAGTGATGGCCCATACTTATAAAAGGAGGAAGCAAGAGAGAAGGGAAAGACTCTTTATAGAAGGACAGTTAGTAAATGTATAACTCAGGACTGGCTTTCTTAAAGCCTAGAGTGTTTAAACCAGTGTTATCCAATAGAACTATCTGTGATATGGAAATATTCTTTTTCTGTGCTTCCCAATATGGTAGCTACTAGTCAACCACAGCTATTCGGCACTTTAAATATGGTTAGTGGGACTGAGGAACTAAATTCTTAATTTTATGTAATTTAATTAATTTAAATGCATATTTATATGCCGAGAGGCTACCATCTTGGATACTGCAATTCTGGAAAATGGATAGGAGGTTAAGGAGACTTGCATTACCAAGGAAGTTTCCACCAGTAGAAGAGAGCTTCTACTCGAAGCTGTGATGAAATGAACAGGTACAAGCAGACGTGGGGCATGCAGGAGGCACAGGTGGCAGGGACTGGGCCTTAGGCACCATGGAGAAGGGAGGGAGGCACTGAGCCTCAGTCCTCTGTGGCTCCGAGGATAGGGCCTTGGAATGGGTTTGCTTCAGGTGTCCCAGGCTACTCTTTCTTTCCACTCAATGCTCCTATACCCACTCTCTAAGGTCCTTAGAACTATTTCCTTGACCTTCTTTCTTTGTCACTGGAAAGCCCCACCTGGAGCCCAAAAAACATCTTCCAACCAATATTTAGTGAGCACCTAACACAGTGCCTGATATACAATAGGTGTTCCATAAATATCTGTGACATGAATGATTTCTTTCCCTCTTCCACCCCATCTGAAATGTCTTTGGGAAGGAGAACTATCATCTTGGCAGATGGAGCTAGGGGGCGCCCATATCTAACCATCACAAACGTAGAAGCCGTCCTTGATCCCTCCATTGCCCTAACGCCAACATCCTTGGCTCTTCCTACTAAACATGCTCAAGTGCACTCATTTTTCTCTTTATCTACTGCTAGCCCGGATCCAAGGCTTTGTAATCTCTTGCTAGCAGCTCAGCCTGGCCTTCCATCTTCTAACCTGCCTTCAGACCACAACAAAATGATATTTAGCCAAATCATCTCACTCCCCTGCTCAAAAATGTTCAGAGAATCCCAAATGCACTTAGAATAACATACTGTTATCTATCATGGCCTGTAGGCCCCTGTATGATGTGGTAATATCTTTCTACATCTGTCACCCACCCCTCATTTTTCTTTACATACTACTCACTTTCTATACTCCAAGGATCCTGAAAAGACCCCAGAGCACATCAGGCTCTTACCTATATGAGAGTCTTTGCCAAGCTGCTCTCCCTGACAAGAATATTCTTTCTCCTGACTCTCAGCATGGTGCCTCCTTCTCTTCATTCAGCCCTCATGTAGTGTCTGAACTTGTACCTTTATATTGTGTGTTCTAGTCTGTTTGGCTTGATTCACTTACATAGTAACAGAAGAGGTATTAATAAATGCATACATTTATTTTTGCTTATTAATTTTAATATGCATTCATATATTACCTTAAACATATATATAGTTATATAACAATATCATGGTTAGTTTTCAATCATAACTTTAAAATATCATTAACTTTACAATCACATTAGAAGATATGGTATATACCGTATTAAACTTACCTTCTCAATTCAAGCTTTACAAAAACAAGTCAAAATTGTGCTAGCTGACTCCATACCTTGGCTCTATAAATTTTCATTTAAAAAAGAATTTTATGGATAACCAAAGATATGTCAGAAATTTACCCAATTTGATATTATCCTAAAGTGTTCAAGCCATTTAAGATGACACTATAGAGTGGCACAGTCATCTGAGATAATAAAAGAGTGACAAAAAGATGACATGGAAAAATTGTAAAAGACAGTACAAGTGGAGTAGCTAAGTCCAAAGAGTTGGCAGAACTCTCTTCAGTTCAAAAACACCAATCCTTCTTTCTTACAATAAACTTTTCACTTGTCGTAATTCAATTTAACTGAATACATATTTGCATTCATCATAACCTGAAATATTTTGTGAAAACAATGACAGCACTTTGGCCCATAACCAGTGTGAAAAAAAATTAGGAAGCTCATTAATTAGGCTTTTCTATGAGAATAACAAAGTCTTACATCAAATTCAATAAAATAAAATCAAGTAAATCTGATACTTGTTTGCATTACACCCCACATGGGATAAAATTAGGATATAGTTCTTTATCAAACAAGTTTCATTAGTTCACAGATTTACCTTGATTATTAATAATGTGTAAACCTGGATTAATGTATAATTCTCTAGTAAGTTCCCTGGTTATAAATACATTTTACAAGGTTCATTAATTGCTCACTGAACACTTACACATTCTTTTCCTTCTCTTTAATGGTGAAGATTCTTATAGTGAGAACAAATGATGAGTTTCTATGATACACTCATCTTCTAGAATGTCCTAAAATGCCCTCATTGATACATAGGGCTACAAACACCAACAGACCCTTGAAATACCTACTCATTTTTCTCTGTGAGAGACAACTTTTCTCAGTTGGACACAGAAAACTGGTATCAACTTCAGCCTTAGCTCAAAAATGAATAAACATATAGATACATTTGGGCTTGGGTGGGAGGGGGATGGACTCTGTGGAGAAAACAAAGAAAACCCATCCCCTCCAAGAGATTAGATCCCTGTGAGTAAATAACTGCTTATCCTGATCTTTTTCAATTTTACCAGTGTTCACTTCCTGGATTTATTGATCCTTTGAATTGTTCTTTTAGTCTCTATGTCATTCAACTCTGCTCTGATCTTGATTATTTCCTTCCTTCAGTTCACTCTGGACTTTGTTTGTCATTGTTTCTCCAGTTCTTATAGGTGTAGGGTTAGGTTGTTTATTCAAAATGTTTCTATCCTTTTTCGGTAGGCCTGTATTGCTATGAACTTCCCTCTCAGGACTGCCTTCACTGTGTCTCATAGGTTTTGGACTGTTGCATGTTCATTTTCATTTGTTTCCAGAAACTTTTTGATTTCTTCTTTGATCTTATCATTGACCCATTCATTGTTTAATAGTATGCTATTCAGTCTCCTTGGGTCTGAATGTTCTTGAGTCTTGTCTTTGAGATTGGTTTCTAGTTTTAAGCCCTTGTGGTCTGAGAAATTGTTTGATATGATTTCAGTTTTTTTAAATTTCTTGAGGCCCGTTTTGTGTCCTATCATGTGGTCTATCTCTGAAAATATTCCATGTGCATTTGAAAAGAAATGTCTATTTTGCTTCTTTGGGATGAAAGGTTCTATACATATCAGTTAGGTCTATTTGATCTAATGCATCATTCAGTTCCACAATATCCTTGCAGATATTTTGTTTGGATGATCTATCCATTGTTGACAGTGGGGTATTAAAATCCCCTAGTATATGTGTGTTGCTGTCTATATCTTTCTTGTAGTCCTCCAGGATTTTCCTTATATATTTGGGTGCTCCTATGTTGGGTGCATATAGGTTTACAATGTTTATGTCTTCTTGATGGATTCTTCCCTTGAGTATTATGAAGTATCCTTTTGGGTCTCTTTTTATGGGCTTTGTCTTGAAGTCTATTTTGTCTGATATAAGCATTGCTACCCTGACTTTTTTTTCTGTCCATTTGTTTGGAATATTTTTTTCCACTCCTTTACTTTCAGTCTGTGTAGGTCTTTTGTTCTGAGGTGGGTCTCTTGTAGGCAGCATATGTGTAGGTCCTGTTTTCTTATCCATTCAGCTACTGTGTCATTTAATTGGAGCATTTAAGTGCCCAGCAGTAAATGAGTGGATCAAAAAACTATAGTACATTTTACACAAGGGAACACTACACAACAGAAAGGAAGAAAGGGCTATTACTCTTTGCAACAGCATGGATAGAACTGGAGAACACTATGCTAAGTGAAATAAGCCAGGCAGTGAAAGACAGATATCATATGATCTCACCTATAAGTAGAACCTAATCAACAAAATAAACAAGCCAGCAAAATAGAACCAGCAACATCGAAATAAAAAACAAACTGACAGTAACCAGTGGGTAGGAGGGAGGGAGATAACAGAGGAAAAGGAGGGGAAGGGTCATCAAGGAACATGCATAAAGGACCCATCAACAAAGCCAAATGGGGGAAGGATTAAGGGTAGGAGGTGGGGATGGGTGGGGCTGGGGAAAGTAGTGGTGGGAAAATGTTGGCCAAAAAGAAAAAAAAAATAGACAGGGAGAGGCTAAGAATAGTATAGGAAATTGAGAAGCCAAAGAACTGATATGTACAACCCATAAACATGAACTAAGAGGTGTAGGGACAATGGGATGGGGTGCAGGGTGAAGGGAATGAAGGGGGTTGGGGAATGGAACAACTGTAATAGCATAGTCAATAAAAGTAGCAAAAAACTAAAGCACAAAAAAAGTCCTCATGTTTAAAAAAAAATTTCACCAGTGTTCAGCCATATGACAGACTGCTATAGACCACTAGTTTCTCTCCCTTTCATCTAGGGAGTTTCATTGCCTCAGCCCATGAAATTCCTTATCAAAAGTATCACCGACACACACCTTCAACTCCGTTACTCAGCTTCACATTATGGAAAGTTTACAAACTTTCAGACATCCATAATGATGCTGCAACTGTACCTCTAGTCCCTAAATCCCATGAGGTCTACCAGATAATCACTCTGGAGATGCCTTCTGGGGCCCAGGGTGAATTTTTTACACACTTGTGCTGGAAAACAATAAATAACTCTTGCCATTTACAACTAGCCTGCAATAATGACTAATGCAACAATATTTTTTAATTCTGAATTTTTGAACAACAAAGAGGTCATTACCACAAGGGACAGACATATAAAATGCCACCACAGTTAAACATGAGATGTCAAAAAAGCCAACTGTCTGTCCCTAAGCAGAAATTCACCAATCAATTCAATAATTCTGGAACAAGATTAGTGAGACCCAAAGATCTTATAAGCAAAGGTGACATTCTTTGAACCAATAGCTGCTACCTGCTCTGTCTGGTCCTTGTAGGAAATCAGCAGACTATATAAAACTCTTAACACAAAATTCTGACATCATTAAAATCATAGTCGCATAGAAGTAGATGGTGAGGATTGCCTGTCAAGAGTTTACTTAATTAATTTACAGAAGAACCAGCAGAATAACACAGCTCATAAACTAATGACATGAGGAATTTAGATTTGTATAGTCAAATTCATAGTTAATGAAAAAGAATGTGGAAATGAATTCACTAAACCCTTACCTACGGGATTATAAAAAAAATGATACCTATTAGCTTTTCCACATGTTAACCTCTAATTTTACAGGATTATGAAACATCTGGGTCCTAATAATCAGTCCAAGTTACACTGCCAAGAGAGTTAGATAAACTTTAGGCAAGACTATTAGAAAATGTTCTAGTATGTTGAAGGTCACACAATCATCTGTTTGCCTTACTCCCAACTTTTGGATTATTATATTTCTGAACAGAGGTTAGATTGAAAATCCCAGTATCACAGGAAAGGAGAGTGGAGAAGTTCCTTTTGAGAACCACAGAAGCACAGGGATAAGAGAGCTGGAGCTTTTTCATGTCATGGGATCTTAGGACACTGAATTAATCTTAGGTGAAGATGAATAAGAGGTTTTTACCAAAATATCCATAGCTAAAAATATATCTGAATCATGGTAGACAATTGCAAAGCAATTTATTTACCAGACTGTCTTCCTTGCACTGAAATTCACCTTTCTTTGAGCAGTTTTTCTCCTTCTGTCAATCCATTGGCATGTGTAGGAATCTTATTTACCATAAAGCCAGAAAGGTAAATGTGAATAAGTTTTAATACAAATGGCTGAAAACTACACAGAAGAGTTCTACATATTAAAAAAGCTAGGGTTTATGGGTTTTTTTCTAGCAAACTATAAATGTAAAATGTTGATTTAATTCAATTGGTATAGTTATCTTAAAATGAAAAACAAATCAAACATTTCTTATAGATTAACACATAATAAATTTTAAGATCCTTAAGGACAGTAACTACATGGTACCAGTGACTAGTTTGTACTACTGCAGGATTTAACAAATCATAAGTGTTATATAAATATTTATTAAAGAAACCTATAAATTCTACAAATACTTATTGAACAAATAAAATAATAAATGAATAAAATATTGACCCTGTGTATTTATATCTTCCAGACTTATAAGGCCTTCCTTCCTGCCATGATTAAAGCTGACCATGGTCATTTGGTCTGCATTTCAAGTGTAGCAGGATTAACTGGTATTAGTGGACTAGCAGGTGAGTACTTCACTTAACCATGCATCTCTATATTATCCAGTCCATGACACCCAGAAATTAGAACTCTTTCAAGGTATAGAAACTCTTCCTGCACCAAGGGGAAATCTCTCACACATTTAGCTCTATTTGTAATACCAGCATTCCTTCTTATTATCCTATTTAAAATAGCAGTGGCAAGGGGAGATACTCTCTTTTAAAAAATAGAGAAAAGTGTGCTACTTGGCTCATTAGTCTTCTTGGGTTAAGAGAAAGTGAAATAATTTCCATCTTCTTTGGGGGTACATAGTGTGGGGATACAGGAGTCGAGTGGCCAAAAAATGACTTTAACAATGATGCTTTATCCACAAGGATTAAGCCATAGAAAACAGAGTTTCAATTTTTAGAATAATTCTATAAATTAACATGTACAATATTATTACTAACAGCTCTTCACTTTGTTTTAGATTATTCTTCAAGCAAATTTGCAGCTTTGGGCTTAGCAGAGTCCCTCCTTTATGAATTTAAACTAATAATGAAAAGTAATGTTAAAATCACCACTGTTAGCCCATATTTCATCAAAACTGGAATGTTTGATGGTGTTACAACCAAGTAAGTAAACACTTAGAGTAATCTTTGCTTTTATAATAATCTTCCAATGTATGTCAATTATCTCTCCATTTTAAAGTTCTGAAATATGGACAGTAAAACAAAAGAAATAATTTGAATGCCTAATTTAGTAAAAAGAAAAAATCAATATGTATTAAGCTAGTGAACTATTCAATTTAAAGATATTAATATAGGTTATAAAGTTTATGGTATGGTGAAAGCTTAAACCTAAAAAGCTAATGAGATTAATACAATATAACAAAAAAATTGGAATTCAGAAGTTAATAAAATATTTAGTGTTATAGTATTGATAAGTTCTTTCCTAAGAAGTATACTGAAGTGAAGTAATCTAAAAGATAAACCATTTTGTAAGATTAATTAATGTATGTGGGAAAGTAATGGGGAGGTGTGTTTTGATATAAAGGTTATATTTGGTAGAACAGTCCAAACAGGGATGCAAATGAAATATGAGGGTTTGTATACAAAGAAGCCAATCAATGGAATATATTGAAATGTATAAACATGATTGAGAGCAAGTATAGCCATCACAATTGCTAAAAAGAAGATGGACATGATCCAAATGACATGAATCAACTATAATAATAGGAAATAGAGATAGACAACAAAAAGGCTGGAGAGAAAGAAATGAGGCTATTTAGAATCTAATAAAACTATAAAATCAAAAAGAAAGTGCCAAAACAGGAAGTAAAGAGTTTATAGAATATAAATGGGGAAAATCTCTCACACATCTGTAGCTGGTCAAAATAAGCAAAAACAATCTATTCAAGATCTTTGGAGGTTGATCAAAGGGCATGTAACAAATTGAAAGTATTTATTCAAAAAAATCTACTGGGAGGCCATAGCATTGGGGCTATCCACCCAAAGCTCTGCCTTGTAGAATAATTATTTCAGTGGGCTTGACAACCAAGTGGCAGTTTCCAATTCCCCTAGCCCCCTGGGGCAAAATAGCTATTCTGGGGAGTTTGACAGCGAGTGAACATCAGAAGACCTCATTTTCTATGGAAGGCCTCTATTGAGTATATAGACTCAGCAAGACAGTATTTGTTCCCTTTCCTTCAACTCCCGCTAGTTATGTAGGAAAGATCAAGGGAGAGGTTATTGGTAAAGAGATCAATTCCTATTTCCAAAACAGCTCTTTTGTTGTTAGAGTTATTTCAGTAGTCAAGTGGTTAGTCCTATCTCTCGCATCTTCTTAAATTAGAAGACTTATTTTGGGTAGATTAACCAGACAGTAAATATTGGCAGATCCCAACCTCTGAGGCTGTGGGTTGTGAAAGATCCATTACAGGGTGATGGAAGCCTCCAGATGGTGACACTAATTCCTGCCAACACTCAGATCCTGCTCAACAGAGACAATTCATGTGTGGCCACCAGTGAAGAGTGAATTTCTCATCACATTCAGCTTCTGCTTCATAAGACAGGGGTTCTGCAGGGTGAGGTTTGAAATCAGCTTCAAACACTGGGATCTCTCTGTCTCTGCCTTGGGACCTAACTTCAAGTGGCTAAGACCATAGATCACAGCATTATCCAGAAAATAGTGCAACCAACTAGTAAACTGTAGAGGTTAAGAGCTGGATGCAATATGAATAGAGGCAGATCAGCTAGAAACTTAAGAGAAAAAGAGAGCCAAATATTGCATAGCTAAAAATACATTTATCCCTGAGAGTCAGGAAGACTGTACACATGCCCAAGATGGCATTCTCCAAGAAATGACATCAAAAACTACACATTGCAAAAGAAATAGATGTCATATAACTACACCAAGTCACTAAGTAAACAAACAACCAACCCCAACCACAAACCCCATGGAGGACTATTATCCAGAGTTGCTATAATATATTATATAAAATGTCTACTTTTAACAAAAAAAGTATATGATATGCAAAGAGACAGGTAAGTGTGACTCACATAAGAGAAAATGTAGGCAATGTAAATTACCTTGAAGGTGACCCAGATGTTGGACTTAGCAGGCAAACTTCAAAGAAGCTATTATAAATACATTCAAAGATCTAAATAAATCCATATTTTTATAATGGAAAGAAAGCATGATGACAATGTTTCATCAAATATGAATAAATAGATAGAAATTATTTTTTGAAAGAAAAGAACGAAATATAAATTTGATGGTAGTAAAGAACCAATGTAAATTTTTGAATGGGAAAGAAAATCACTGAAAAGAAAAATTCACTGGACAGGCTAAACAGTAGAATTGAGCTGGCAGAAGAAAGACTATGTGAACTTAAAGACAGATGGAGATATGCAATTAGATGAAAGAGAGAACAAAAATGAAGAAACATGAACAGAGCCTCAGAGAAATCTGGAACACCATTAATCATATCACATCACCAGGCGAGTAACAGAAAGAAATGAAAGGACCAGAAAAAATATTTAAAGAAATAATGGCTGAAAACTCTCCAATATTAATTTTAAAATAAATAATTTACATATTTAGGAAGCAAAATGAAACCCAAGTAGGATAAACACAAGGAGTTACACACTGAGACACATCATATATGTAAACATGTTGAAAAACAAAAGGAAAATTTTGAAAGGAACAAGAGGTAAAAAAGAATCATGTGCAAAAGAACCCAAATGCAATAAACAGCTGATTTCTCAACAGAAGCAATTAAAACCAGGAGGCAGTAGATGATATATTCTAAGTGCTGAAAGAAAAATATCATCATGCAAGAATCTTATATCCAGCAAACAAAACAAGGCAAAAATGAAGTCAAAAATTAAGACAAAACAAAAACTAAAAGAATTTGTTGCTACACTTCATGCTATGATCCAAAGGACATAGAACAGTAGAACACTAAGTTCTACTAAGTAAACTAAGTAGGCCTAATACACATCTGTAGAACACTCCTCCTAACAACATGAGGATTCACCCTCTCACGTAAACATATAACATTCTCCAGGATAGACCATGTGCCAGGCCATGAAACAACCATCAATAACCTTGAAAGGAATTAAATACTACAAAGCATGTTCTCTGACCAAAATGGGATGAAATTAAAAAATCAACCCCAAGAAATATTTTGATTTATAAATATGTGGAAATACAAGATACCAAAACATATGGGATGCAGCTAAAGCAGTGCTTAGAGGGAAATTTATAGATGTAATTGATTACATTAAAAAAGAAAGATTTTAAAAGCATAATCTTCCACCTTAAACAACTATAAAAAATAAGAGCATATTAAATCCAAAGCAAGGAGAAATAATAAAATTTGTAGCAGAAATAAGTGAAATAGAGAGTAGGAAACTAGAGAAAATCAATTAAACCAAAAGTTGATTTTATGAAAAGATCAATAAAATTAATAAAACTTTAGCCAGAGTAACCAAAAAAAGAAGAGAGAAGGCTCAAAGTACTAAAATCAGGACTAAAAGAAGGGACATCATTTCTGACAGAAAGAAAAAATCATAAGAAAATAATAGATAATTTAGATGAAATAGACAAATTCCTAAGGAAACAAAAACTAACAACACTGACGCAAGAGGAAATTTTTAAAAAGCTTAATTGACTTAAAGAACAAATTGAATTAGTAATCTGAAAAGCTTCCCATGAGGAAAAACCCAGGTCCAGATGGATTCACTGGTGAATTCTACCAAACATTTAAAGGAGAATTAATATCAATCTTTCAAAGACACTTCCAAAAATAGAACAGAGCTTAATACCTCCCAAATCACTCTATAACCCTGATACCAAAATGAGACAGACATTACAACAAAATACAACTAAAATTCAATACCCCTTATGAATGTTAATATAAATATCCTCAATAAAATACTAGCAAACTGAATCCAGCATCATATAATAATTATAACACACCATGACCAAGGGTAATCTTATCTGCAAGAGTGGGTTAACCTATGAAGATAATCTAATGTACACATCACATCAATAAAACAAACAATAAATGCCACATGGTCATCTTAATAGACACAGAAAAAACATATGATGATCTAACATTTTCATTATAAGAATACTCAAGAAACAAGGGCAGAAGGGAACTTCTACAACCTGATAAGCAGCACCTATATAAAACCTACAGCTAACATTATACTTAAAAGTGAAAAACTGAATGCCTTTATCCTATGATTAAGAACAAGACAAGGATGTCTGCTCTGCTTTCAAAACTCTGATGCAATTCCTGCTCAACAGGACAATTAGGCAAGTCTATAAAACAACAGGTATCCAGAATGGATAGAAGGAAGGAGTAAAACTATATTTTCAGATGACATGATCTTATATTTATAGGTAATCCTAAGGAATACAAACATGTGCATGCAAACTATTAGATATAAGAAATAAATTAAGCAAGGTTGCAAGAATATGCAAGATCAATATACAAAAATTAATTGTATTTCTATATACTTGTAATGAATACAAATCTGAAATTAATAAATCAATTTCATTTACAATTGCATCAAATATTTTAAAACAGGAATAAATTTAACAAGAGTAGTACAAAACATACTTTGAGAGTTATAAGACATTTTTTTAATGAGATTAAGAAAACAAAAAGGTGGAAAAAAATCTCATGTTCAGAGAGCAGAAGACTTACTGTCATTAAGAAGCCAATACTCTCCAAATCGAACTGCAGTCATAATGGAATTCCTATCGGAATCCCAGGTGCCTTTTCTGCAGGAATTGATGAGATGATTCTAAAATTATTATAGAACTGCAAGGGGCCCAGAAAGCCAAAACCATCTTGAAAAAGAAGAATGAAGTTAAAGCGAATCAGACTTCCCAATATAAAAACTTAATACAAAGCTATACTAACCAAGGCAATGTGATACTGGTCTAACGTCAGACATATAGATCAATGGAATCAAACTGAGAATCCAGAAATAAATGCTTATGGTTACAGTCAATTGATTTTTATCAGAGATGCCAAGGCCACTTAATGAGGAAATAATAGTCTTTTAAACAAATGGTGCTGGGACAACTGGATAGCTATATGCAAAAGAATGAAGTTGGACTCCTACTCCCTGACATAAAGAAAAATTAACTTAAAATAAACCAAAGTCCTAAATGTAAGAGATAAAACCATAAAGTTCTTAGAAGAAACAGTGTAAATCTTGTGACCTTAAGTTAGACAATGATTTTTAACTACAATATCAAAATACAAACAACAGCAATGAATGTGCTTCAAAGGACATCAAGAAAGTGAGAGTACTGACTTCTGGCCAAGACGGAGGCATAGATAGATACACTTTGCATCCTGTACAACCAAAAAGAGGGAAAAAACAAATTTAAAAACAAAAATAAAACCCAGAACTACCAAAAAGTCAACTTCTATGGAGGTCCAACAACCAAGGAGTTAAAGAAGAAACATTCATCTAGACTGTTAGGAGGTAGGGAGACAGGCAGCCAAGGTGAAGAGGATGTGGCAACACAGTGGCTGGCGGACCAGAGAGGTAAGAGGGCAGCTGGTGGACCGGAGGTCCCACATTTGTGTGCAGATAAACTGGGAGGAACAACTGGGGAGCGAGACAGACCACACAAAACAGGGTTCCAGCACAGGAAAAGAAGGCCTCAAAACCTCTTTCGGTAAAAACCTGTGGGGGTTGTGGTAGCAGTAGAAGAAACTCCCAGCCTCACAGGAGAGTTCGCTGGAAAGATCCACAGGGTCCTAGAATGTACACAAACCCATCCACCTGGGAATCAGTACCAGAAGGGCCCAATTTGCTCGTGGGCAGCAGGGGAAGTAACTGAGAGCTGGCCAAGAGGCAAGCAAGCAGCATTGTTCCCTCTCTGACCCCTCCCCCACATATGGCACCACAAGGCAGCAAAGTGGGTTTCCCCACCCTGGTGAATACCTAAGTCTCCACCCCTTACAGGCACTCCTTAACAGGAGTGCCAAGACAAAGAAACATGGTCCAAATGAAAGAACAGATCAAAACTCCAGAAAAATACAAGGAGCATTTTTACTAATACTAAGTGACAAGGAGATAGCCAACCTATCAGATGCAGAGTTCAGAACACTAGTAATCAGGAAGCTCACAGAAATCATTGAGTATGGTCACAAAATAGAGCAAAAGCTGAAGGTTATGCAAAGTGAAATAAAGAAAAATATACAGGGAACCAACCATAAAGGGAAGGAAACGGGGACTCAAATCAACAATTTGGAACCGATGGAAGAAATAAACATTCAACCAAAACAGAATGAAGAAACAGGAATTCGAAAAAATGAAGAGAGGCTGAGGAACCTCCAGGTCAACTTTAAATGTTCCAACATCTGAATATAGGGGTGCCAGAAGAAGAGGAAGGGCAAGAAATTGAAAACGTATTTGAACAAATAATGAAGGAGAGCTTCCCCAAACTCGCAAAGGAAATAGACTTCCAGGAAGTCCAGGAAGCCCAGAGAGTCCCAAAGAAGTTGGACCCAAGGAAGTGCACACGAAGGCACATCACAATTACATTACCCAAGATTACAGATAAGGAGAGAATCTTAAAAGAAGCAAGCGAAAAGGTGACAGTTCCCTACAAAGGAGTTCCCATAAGACTATCAGTTGATTTCTCAAAAGAAACCTTCCAGGCAAGAAGGGGCTGGAAAGAAGTATTCGAAGCCATGAAAGCCAAGGACCTACATCCAAGATTACTCTCTCCAGCAAAGCTATCATTTAGATTGGAAGGGTAGATAAAGTGCTTCCCAGATAAGGTAAAGTTAAAGGAGTTCATCATCATCAAGCCTTTATTCTATGAAATGTGAAAGGGACTTACCTAAGAAAAAGAAAAAGAAAAAGATCAAAACTATGAATAGTAAAATGACAACAAACTCACAACTATCAATGACTGAACCTAAAAAAAACAAACTAAGCAAACTGCTAGAACAGGAACAGAATCACAGAAATGGAGATCCTGTGGAGGATTAATAGCAGGGAGAGGGATGGGGAGAAGGGGAGAAAGGTACAGGGAATAAGAAGCATAAATGATAGATACAAAATAGACGGGGGGAGGCTAAGAATAGTATAAGAAATGGAGAAGCCAGAAAATTTATATGTATGATCCATGGACATGAACTAAGGGAGTAGGGGCAAATGCTGGTAGGAGGGGGGTGCGGGGCAGAGGGGAAAAAAGGAGAGAAAAAAGTGAGACAACTGTAATAGCATAATCAATAAAATAACTAAAAGAAAGAATATGATTCATAGGATGATAGAAAATGTTTGCAAATTGCACAGCTGATATGGGACTTCCTTATCATGTAAAGAACATGTAAGTCTTTACAACTCAACATACAAAGACAACCCAATTTAAAAATTGGCAAAATATATGAGTAGACATTTCTCCCAAGAAAATATACAAATATCACATAAAAAGATATTCACCATCATTAGTCATTAGGGAGATGTAAATCAAAGCTTCAGTGAAAAAAACATTTCATGTCCACTAAGATGGCTATACTCGAATAGACAGATGATAAGCGCTGATGAGGATGTGAAGAAATTAGAATCCTCATGCATTGCTGGTGTGATTGTCAAATGATGCAGCCACTTTCAAAAGTAGTTGAATACCCAGGAATATGAAACACATTCGCACAAAAGTTTGTACACAGTGTTCATAGCAGCATTATTCATAATATTAAAAAAGTGGAAAACCTCAAATGTCTACCAGCTGATGAAAGGATAAATAAATATGGTACTTCCGTACAATGAAATATAAACTATAAAAAGGAATGAAGTAGTGATATATGCTACCATATAGATAAACCATGAAAACATATGCTACTCAGGAGAAGCCAGACACAAAAGGCCACATATGATATGGTTCTATTTATATGAAATGTTGAGAATAGGCAAATCTACTGAAACAAAAAGTAGATTGTTGGTTGCCAGAGACTGGAGGAAGGGCAAACGGGGAGTGATTGCTACAGGGAACAAAGTTTCTTTTGGGAGTGATGAAAATATTCTGGAATTAGGTAATTACCAATGGCTCTGAATATACTAAAAATGGCTAAATTGTACATTTTTAAACAGTGAACTATATGGCATATGAATTGGATCTCAATAGAGCTGTAATGTAAAAAACACAATGAGGTAACTTCCTATCAAGCAGGATAGCTATCCTCAATAAGAGAGTTAATAACAAGTGTTGAAGAGGATGTGGAGACATTAGAATGCTCACACATTGTTGATGGGATTATAAATTGGTGCAGCTGCTTTAGCTTGACGGCTCCATTAAATGTTAAACATGGAGTTATCACATGGCCCAGCAATTCCAATCTAGGTATATACCCAGGAGAAATGAAAACATATGTCCCCACAAAGACTTATACACAAAAGTTCATACTACACTGTTTGTAAGAACTAAAAAAGTGAAAACAATCCAAATGTCTGTTGACTAAGAAATGGATAACTAAAAGGTGGCATATCCCTACAGGAGAATATTATATATGATGCAATTATACAGCAAAAATCAATGAAAGTACCTATGAGAAACGATTGACTATGTGGAATTTAGAACATTTTATTATTTGTGAGTCATAAGCTATACATGCTTTATATCAGTTAAATTTATAATAAATTTATATATGAACATAATGTATATATACATACATACACACACACACAATTCAAGTGTGTATGTATGTATATAGTCTTTCAGTCTGAGTGTGCTAATTCCCTCATTTACAGAGTTGGTGTGCCTTTGACTTGACATCTCTGCATCATGTCTCTGTTTGATCTGCACAACTGTGTAGTCCACTTATTGAATTACTGTTAATCTACTTTCCTCTTTTAACAGTCATGATTATTTCCAAATCTTGGCTGATGGCCTTTCCACTCAGGGTCAATATCTTTCTTGATAAAACATGCCAATCATTTAAGCCTCAATACTGGGCAGCACAGAAGTCAAAGGACTTACAGATTCATCTGCTTGTCCAGGTCCTTGCTCATCTGAGCTCTTCTCCGTAAGGGTCCTTTCATAGTAACATGTCCTTAGCATGTCTTTAGCACTGACAAGGCTAAGAAGGTTATGGGCACAGTGTTCTAAGCGGCCTGGAAATATATACCCATCCTCCCACCCCGCCCAGCCTCAATGTCAATCCAAATAGGTTAGTGGATGAAGTTTTTGTCCCATTTTGCACCCTCCTGATTAATCAGTATTATAAATAACAGTACTTTTCTCAAAAATATTAAGTACTCAGACTTTCCAGAGTTTGTGCTAAATGCTTTTCAAGTTTTATTGCATTTACTTCTTATAACCATATGAAGTATATACTATTATTACCTCCATTTTATAGGTGAGTAAACTGGGGCACGCAGTTATTCAGTAACTCACTTAAGGCCATGTAGCCAAAAGAGCTGGATTCCAGAGTCACACCAAGCAGTTTGAATCTAGAGCCTGTACTCTTAAGTACTATGCTAAATATATAATATGTAAAAATAAAAAGTCAAATAAACTGGGAGATAATATTTTTAACACATGTAACACAGAATTATCAGCTTTAGTATAAAAAAGATAGAAACGATAGAAAAAAGGTAATTCATGATCTTAATTTATAAGCATTATAAAAAGCTAATAAGTATATATCTCCTTCAATGAGTAATGAGACTTTGATATATAAAATTTTACCAAGAATATTGGCAAAAATTTTAAAAACAGTAGTATATACAGTGTTGGTCAAATATAAGGAAAATTTCCACATCCATAAACCATGAGAGAGCAAAGTGTTCCTCATTTTTGGAAGATTCTTGACCTTAGAAATGGCTTATATTTTGCCCAGCAACTTTACAATTAAGATTTATGCCAAGAAAATAATTGTGGAGATAAAGTGAGATTTATCTACATAGATGATCATTATAAAACTGCTTTTATCCCATTTTATTGAGGTATAATTGACATATCACATTGTATTAGTTTACTGTGTACAACATAATGGTTTGATACATGATCATATTAATAAACGATTACCACCATAAAGTTAGCTAATATCCCTCACCTCATATAGTTACAATTTTGTTTTCCTGTGGTGAGAAATTCTTTTTTAATCCTCACCTGAGAACATGCTCATTGATTCTAGAGATAGGGGAAGGGAGGGAGAGACAGAGAGAGGGAGAGAAAATCAATCAGTTGCCTCCCACACATGCCCCTACTGGGCCCGAACCCACAACCTAGGCATGTGCCCAAACCAGAAACAAAACTTGTGACCCTTCAGTTTACAGGATGATGCTCCAACCAACTGGGCCACACCAGCCAGGGACTGTGATGAGAAATTTTAAAACCTAGTCTTTTCCCAACCTTCCAATATACAATACCATATTGTTAACTACAGTCACCATGTTATACGCAACATCCCCAGAATTTATTACTACTGTGATAACTGGAAGTATGTACCTTTTGACCATCTTCACTCATTTCCCCCATTTCCACCACCACCTCTGGCAATCCCCCAATTGTTCTCTGTTTCTTAGTTTGGTTTTCTCCAGGTTTGATGTTTTACATTCCACATGTGAGATCATACAGTATTTGTCCTCTGTGTGACTTATTTCAGTTAGCATAATGCCTTCAAGAGTCATTCATGTGATTGCAAATGGCAGGATTTTCTTTTTTATAACTGAATAATATTCCCTTGTATGTGGCTGCACCAATTTACATTCTCACAAACAATGTGCAAAGGTTCCCTTTTCTTCACATCCTTGCCAACACTGTTCTCTCTTGTCTTTTTAATAATAACCATTTTAACAGATGTGGTTTCGCTTTGCATTTCCCTGATGACTAGTGATTTTGAGCATCTTTTTATGTACCTGTTGGCTGTCTGTATGTCTTCTTTGGAAAAATGCCTATTCAGTTCCCCCTGCCCATTTTAAAAACAATATTCTTTGTCTTTTTCTATTGAGGTATGTAAGTTCTCTATATATTTTTGATATTAACTCCTTAACAGGTTATGATTTTCAAAGATTATCTTCTATTTTATAGGTTATTTTTTTATTCTATTGATGGTTTTCCTTTACTGTGCAGAGCTTTTTAATTTGATGTAGTTCCACTTGTTGATTTCTTCTTTCATTGCCTTTGCTTTGGGTGTCAAATCCAAAAAATTATTGCCAAGGCTGATGTCAAGGAGCTTGCCTTACATTTGTTGTTCTAGGAGTTTTATTGTTTCAGATCTTACATTCAAATCTTTAATCTATTTTGAGTTAATTTGTGTGTGTGGTATAGCATAGGGGTTCAGTTTCATGCTCTTACAAGTGGCTGTCCATTTTCCCAGCACCATTTATTGAAAAGATTGTCCTTTACCATAGTATATTTTTGGCAATTTTGTTGTCAATTAATTGATCATATATGCATGGGTTTATTTATGGGTCTTCTATTTTGTTCTGCTGATCTATGTGCCTGTTTTTATGTCAGCACCAAACTGTTTTGATTACCATAGCTTTGTAATATAGTTTGAAATCAAGAAGTGTGGTGCCTCCAGCTTTGTTCTTTTTTCTCAGGGTTGTTTTGGCTATTCAGGGTCTTTTGTGGTTTCATACAAATTTTAAGATTGTTTTCTATTTCTATTCTATTTTTGTGAAAAATACTATTGAATTATGATAGGAATTGTACTGAATTTATAACTGGTTTGGGCAATATGGACTTTTAACAATATTAATTATTCTAAACCTTAAGCACAGAATATCTTTCCATTTATTTGTGTCTTTGATTTCTTTCACCACTGACTTATTAGTTTTAGTGTACAAATCTTTTGCCTCTTTGGATAAATTTATTCCTAGGTATTTTATGCTTTTTGATGCAATAGTAAATAGGAATTTTTTTCTTAATGTCTCTGTTCATTGTTAGAATACAACTAAACTTTGTATATTGATTTTCTATCCTGAAACTTTACTAAATTTGTTTATTAGTTCTGTATTTTTATGGAGTGTTTAGTGTTTCCTCTATATAATATGTTATGTGAAAACAGAGACAGTTTTACTTACTTCTTTCCAATTTGGATCTTTTTTTCTTTGCCTAATTGTTCTGGCTAGGACTTCCATTGCTATGTTGAATAAATGAGGCAAGCGTGGGCATTCTTGTCTTTTTCCTGCTCTTAGAGGAAAAGCTTTCAGCTTTTCACCACTGAGTATGATGTTAGTTCTGGGTCTGTCATATGGCCTTTATTATGTTGAGGTAAGCTCCCTCTATAAAATTTATTTTTTTACTTCTTTGTTTCTAACATTATTATTTAAATAATAATATATGTAAGAATTGATAATATATGATTAAGTTTTATAAAATAAAAAGGCCGTTACGAGGAAGATAACGGGCATATAATTTAGAATTGGGTGGGGTGGTCAGTGACAGACTCCCAGAGGAAGTGACATGAAAAGGAGACCCAAAGGAGTAGGAATTAACTAGGTAAAGGGGAAATGGTAAGAGCAGAGGATCAAAAGGAGCTGGAGATACTGAAGAACCTAAAATAAAACCAGTGTGCTGAGTAGAGTGATTACTGAATCACCTCCTAAATTCAGGTTCGTGAACCTGATGCACTCGAAGGTCAAAACACTGAGACACTGGTTCTTGGAGACAGAGAAAGGTTTATTCGATTTGGCCAAAGGAAGTGGATGGGAGAGCAAGATCTTTCAAATCCATCTCTCTCAAAAAGCAAAGGTACAGAGTTTTTGTGTGGCTGGGGAATAAGGGAGGTGTTGTTTCAGGGATCTAAGAAAGAAGTCTGTGCTTCTTTAGTCACAGATAACACTTTTTCACATCAGACTCTTTGGTGTCAGCTGCTGTCACAGCTACCTTGAAGACATTCTTTCTTTCTGCAAAACACTCTCATAAATTCTCCTGGAGACCCTGAAGTTTTCCTCCTGCTTGACAAAGAAATACCACATTAGCAATTTGTGACTACATTCCTGAGAACAAAAGAAGTTGAGCAGGAAGAACCGTTAACATGTGAACAAGCCTAATTAAGAATTAAATGATTTAATTTTACCTAAAAAATACTAGGTGCATTAAAAGCACAAGGGGCTTGGCTACAAGTGAGAAAACTGGAAAGTAAAGTCAGATAAAGATGGAAACTGTATGTACAGTTTTCTTTCCAGAGGAATCATTTAACCTAAAAATAAAAGGGTTTTTCAAATGGAGATGCAACAAGCATTTACTTGAGATCAAAGAACAGCTACTGGCTAAGTACTAATTACTGTTCTGATTAGGAAACAAAACAAGGGGTATTTATGAGAAAGGGATGGAAACATTACTTTTGCTATGTATAATGCACGCCCATGTTTCTGGCCCAAACTTTAAGGAAAAAAGTCTTTTGTTTTAATTTTTTAATTCAATTTTTTATTTAGGCACATTTAGATACTTATATTTTGTATTATAAATGAATTTTAGTATTTATTTTGAACATGTTATGGTACAAGAAATTTTATGTAAAAATCATTACAGAACAAAAACAGATACAAGGTATTTCAGGAACTAACCATGTGTAATGTCCATCCTTATTTTTCCCTCAGAAATTTGGGCAAAAAAATACACATTATACATGGCAAAGTACAGTACATCAATAGAAGGAAGCCATTTCTAATGGTGTAGATAACACAACATAGTGATGTTTATTCTAAAGAATATTTTAAATTTTCAGTGCAGCAACTATCAGTACAGAGGTCATAATTTCTGCTTTCTTATTTTCTTTGTGAAGAGTTCTTTGTGATATAAGATTGCTTTAGGCCAAATCCAAAGGTTATTTTGCCCTGTTTTAATAATCCAAACATTTGAGGCATAAAATGTACAAGGCAATTCTGCTGGATTGTCAGTCTGGCTCCATTTTAAAGTGGCTCCATTTATTATCTTGTTAATTTATTAACTATTTACAAGCACATCACTGTTTATTACATACTTCTTTTGTTTCATCAAAATTCTTCATAATAAATATTTTTAAATAAAAATAATAAATAAGGAGATCCAAGATGGTGGTGGGGTAGGTAAAAGCTTCACTAACCACAGCCCAGGACCAAACTGGAATTACAACTAAATTATAGAAAAGTCATCCTGAATAACCTACCGAACACTAGCTGGAGAGAAGCCTTATAACCAAGGACTTATGGAAGGAACCACACCACCGTAATGAGAATGGTAGGAAGCGCAGAGGTGGGAGAGGGCTAGCTGAGTACGCATGGGCAGCAGCTGAAGTTCCAGAAGGATATTTCAGCAACTGAGGGGTTCCCCCGAGATATGTAGGGTCTAGTCCCAAGACTAGAGCACCAGAACTGGGAAAGGAACCCAAATAACATCTGGCTGTGAAAAGCAGCAGTTTTTGTCTGCCAGGGAGAGATAACTAGAGATGTAGAGAACCTCTAAGAGAGCCAATGCACAAACTTTGGTTTGCAGCCACTTACTCTGGACTCCAGAAAAGGAAAAGCAGAGAAGACGAGAACTGCATGAGAGTCTGGAGCTGGTAGCTCTGGGATGAGAGCTAAAGGGTCAGCTACTAAGATCCCTGTGCTCAGTTATTCCCCATACTGCAGAAGCCATCTTTCTCAGGCAGAGTTCTCCCCTCCATGTGGCATCAGCCTGGGGAAAAGCAATAGCCATCCACAGGAATCCTTCTTATCCAACCCTATGGAGCTTAAGCAAGGCTACCGAGGGATACAGTTGGAGGCTACCTCAGTGACTAGCCTAACAGAAAGCCTGCGGGTGAAGGTGGATATCTGGGAGTGCTGAGACTTTATGTGACCCTCCACCAGGCCCAAGGCTGGTAAAAGCCAGTCCTGGTATGCAGCTTGTTCTTTCTGTACACACCCAGACACAGCAGACGGAGCCACAAGCTGTGGGTCACTGAGAGTTCCAAGCAGGTTGCCCAGGGTCAGAGGCAGGCAGTGTCTGACACAGGTCTGAAACAGAGGCTTTGCAGATCTACCTAATACATAGAAACAAACTCAAAGAAGAAGCCAAAATGGGAAGACAAAGAAACAGGCCTAAAAAGAAAGAACAAAAGAATTCTTCAGAAGGAGAACTAAATGAAATGGAGGAGGCAAGCAATTTAAAAGATACAGAGTTTAGAGTAATGACTATAAGTATGCTCAACAGCATGTCAAAAGTCATATAAACCATAAAAAAGTACTAGTCATAAATAAAGAATGCAATATCTGAAATAAATAATACACTGGAAGGAATAAACAGGGGTTTAGATAAAGCAGATGATTGAATCAGCAATTTGGAAAACAAGATAGAAAAAAAACCCAAGCAGAAGAGCTAACAGAAAAAACATTTTTTAAAAATGAGGAGAGTTTAAGAAACCTTTGGAGTAACATGAAGCATAACAACATCCACAACATGGAAACACCAGAAGAGCATGAGCAAGGGGTTGAGAACTTATTTGAAGAAATAATGACCAAAAACTTCCCTAACATAATGAAGGAAAAAGACCTAGAAGTCCAGGAAGTACAGAGTCCCAAACAAGATGTACCCAAGGAGAGCAACTCCAAGATACATCATAATTAAAATGGCAAAGCTTAAAAACAAGAAAAATCTTAAAAGCCACCAGAGAAAAGCAGTTAGTTACCCAGAAAGGAGCTCTGATAAGACTGTCATCTGATTTCTCAACAGAAACATTTTAGGCCAGAAGGTATTGGCATGAAATATTCAAGGTGATGAAAAGCAAGGAACTACAACCAAGGCTACTTTACCCAGCAAGGCTACCATCTAAAATTGAAGGAGAAATAAACAGCTTCCCAGGCAAGAAAAAGCTAAAGGAGTTTGTTACCACCAAACCAGTATTACAACAAATGTTACAGGGTGTGCTTTAAGAAGAAAAAGAAGAAAAAAAACAACCAAAAAACAGGGGAAAATAGTAAAGAATAAAATAGCAATAAAAATGTACCTATCAATAATCACCTTAAATGTAAATGGTTTAAATGCTCCAGTCAAAGTACACAGGGTAGGTGAATGGATTAGAAAATTGGATGCATGTATATGCTGTCTCCAAGAGATCCTCCTCAGGACAAAAGATACACACAGACTAAAAGTAAAGGAATGGAAAAAGATATTTCATGTAAAGGGAAATTAAAAAGCAGCTGGGGTAACAATAGTTATATCCAACAAAAAATACCTTGAAACAAATGAAAATGAAAACACAACAAAATCTGTGGGACACTGGAAAAGCAATCCTAACAGGGAAATTCATACCATTACAGGCTTATCTCAAGAAACAATAAAGAACTCAAATAAACAATCTAACTTTACAGTTAAAGGAACTTGAAAAAGAAACAAAGCCCAAAGTGAATAGAAGGAATGTAATAAGAAAGTTCAAAGCAGAAATAAACAAAAGAGTCCAAAAGATGATACAAAAGATCAATGAATCCAAAAGCTGGTTCTTTGAAAAGATAAACAAGATTGACAAGTCTTTAACAAGACTCATCAAAACAAAAAGGAGAGAGGACCCAAATAAATAAAATCAGAAATGAAAGAGGAGAAATAACAACTAACACCAAAGAAATATAAAGGATTGTAAGAAAATATTATGAACAACTTTGTTATATGTGAACAAATCGGACAACCAGGACAAAATGGATGAATTCCTAGAAATACACAACCTTCAAAAAACAAATTAGGAAGAACCAGAGGATCTGAAGAGACAGATTACACCTGGTGAAACTAAGCAGTAATCAAAACCTCCTAACAAGCCAAAGCCCTGGACTGGATGGCTTCACAGCTAAATTTTCTGAGAACTAACATATTTTCTCAAATTGTTTCATAGAATTCAAGAGGGAAGACTCCAAAGCACATTTTATGAGGCCAGCATTATGCTAATTCCACAATCAGGTAAAGACACTATAAAAAAAAAGAAAATTATAAGCCAATATCCCTGATGAACATAGATGTTAAAATCCTCAACAAAATATTAGCAAACTCAATACAACAATATGTCAAAAAGATTATATATCACAATCAAGTGGAATTTATTCTGAGAATGCAAGCTTGATACAACATTTGCAAATTAATAAATGTGATTCACCACATAAACAAAATGAGGGATAAAAACCACATGATCATATTGATAGGAGCAGAAAAAGCACTTGACAAAATCCAGCACCCATTTATGATGAAAACTTTCAGCAAAGTAGGAATACAGGGAACATATCTAAACATAATAAAGACCATATATGACAAACCCGTGCCAACATCATACTCTATGAGCAAAAACTATAAGTATTCCCCTTAAGATCAGGAACAGACATGGATGTCCACAATCAGCTTTCTTATTCAACATACTACTAGAAGTCCAGCCACAGCAATCAGACAAGAAGAAGAAATAAAAGGCATCCAAGTTGGAAAGAAAGAAGTTTAAACTGTCATTATTTGCATATAACATGATACTGTACATAGAGAATCCCAAATATTCCACCAAGAAACTGCAAAAACAGATAAATGAATTCAGCAAAGTGGCAGGAGACAAGATAATATTCAGAAATCCGATGGCATTTTTATATGCCAATAATGAACTAACAGAAAGGGAAATTAAGAAAACAATCCCATCTACAATTGCTTCAAAAAGAAATAATCAAGGATGTAAAACACCTGTGCTTGGAAAATTATGAGACACTGAAAAAAAATTGAAGATATAAACAAATGGAAGCATACACCATGTTCATGGATAGGAAGAATTCCTATCATCAAAGTAGCCATAGGGTACTTTGCTAACTATAACTAATCCAAAAGCTAACTATAGATTCGACGTGATTCCTAACAAGACACAAATGGTGTATTTCACAGAAATAGAACAAATATTTCAAAAATGTATATGGGCCCAAAAAAGGCCCCAAATAACAACAGTGATCTTGAGAAAGAAGAACAAAGTTGGAGGAATCAACTTTTTCATACTAATCAACTTAACATGAAACTATACTATAAGAGGGATAGAAAATGTGTTTGAAAAAGTAATGATGGAAAACTTCCCTAATATGAGGAGAGAAAAAGTCACCCAAGACCAGGAAACACAGAGTGTCCCAATCAAGAGGACCCAAAGAGACCCACTCCAAGATACATTATAATTAAAATGGCAGTTATCAAAGACAAAGAGAGAATCTTAAAGGCAGCAAGGGAGAAACAGGAAGTGACATACAAGAGAGCCCTGATATGGCTAGCAGATGACTTCTCCACAGAAACACTACAAACCAGAAAGGAATGGCAAAAAGTACTCCAAGTAATGAAAAGCAAAGGCCTGCAACCAACACTACTCTACCCAGCAAGGCTCTCAATTAAAATGGAAGGCGAAATAAGGAGTTTCCCAACAAAAAAAGGCTAAAAGAATATACCTCTACCAAACCAGCATTGCAAGATATGCTAAACGGAATGATTTAAGAAGATGAGGAAAAACAGTGAGAGAAAGAAAGGAACACAAGTACAAAGGGAAAAGAGGAATAAGTACCTATCAATAATAACTTTAAATGTAAATAGATTAGATGCTCCAATTAAAAGACAGAGTAGCCGAATGGATAAGAAAACAGGACCCACAGGTATGCTGCCTACAAGAGACCTACCTCAGAACAAAAGACCTACACAGACTGAAAGTAAAGGGGTGGAAAAAAATATTCCAAACAAATGGACAGAAAAAAAGTCAGGGTAGAAATGCTTATATCAGACAAAATAGACTTCAAGACAAAGCCCATAAAAAGAGACCCAAAAGGATATTTCATAATACTCAAGGGAAGAATCCATCAAGAAGACATAAACATTGTAAACCTATACACACCCAACATAGGAGCAGCCAAATATATATGGAAAATCCTGGAGGACTGCAAGAAAGATATAGACAGCAACGCACTTATACTAGGAGATTTTAATACTCCACTGTCAACAATGGATAGATCATCCAAACAAAATATCTGCAAGGATATTGTGGAACTGAACGATGCATTAGATCAAATGGACCTAGCTGATATGTATAGAACCTTTCATCCCAACGAAGCAAAATGTACATTTCTTTTCAAATGCACATGGAACATTTTCAGAGATAGATGACATGATAGGACACAAAACAAGCCTCAACAAATTTTAGACAATTGAAATCACATCAAGCATTCTCAAGGGCTTAAAACTAGAAACCAATCTCAAGGAAAAAACTCAAAAATATTCAAATTTATGGAGACTGAATAGCATGCTATAAAACAATGAATGGATCTATAATGAGATCAAAGAAGAAATCAAAAAGTTTCTGGAAACAAATGAAAATGAACACATAACAGTCCAAAACCTTTGGGACACAGCAAAGGCAGTCCTGAGAGGGAAGTTCATAGCAATACAGGCCTACCAAAAAAGACAGAAATATTTTAAATGAACAACTTAACCCTATATCTATAAGAACAGGAGAAACAACAACAAAGAGCCCAGAGCAAGCAGAAGGAAGGAAATAATCAAGATCAGAGCAGAACTAAATAGCATAGGGGCTAAAAGAACAACTCGAAGGATCAATAACTCCCGGAGCTGGTTCTTTGAAAAGATAAACAAAATTGACAAGCCTCTAAGCAGACACATCAAGAAAAAAAAGGGAGAGGATGCCAATAAATAAACTCAGAAATGAAAGAGGAGACATTACAACTGATACACAGATATACAAAGGATTGTAAGAAATTACTATGAACAACTAAATGCCAAGAGATTAGAAAACCTGGGTGAAATGGACAATTTTTGAGAAAAATATAATGTTCCAAAACTGAATGAAGAAGAAGTAGAAAGCCTGAACAGACTGATAACAGCTCGTGAAATTGAAGCAGTAATCAAAAACCTCCAGGCACACAAAAGCCCCAGACCAGATGATTTCACAGGAGAACTTTACAAAACATTTAAGGAAGAGCTACAGCCTGTCCTTCTCAGACTATTCCAAATATCCAAGAAGAAGGAATACTCCCAAGCTCTTTTTAGGAGTCCAGTATCATTTTGATCCCAAAACCACATAAAGACACAACAAAGAATAAAATGACAGGTCAATATTGCTGATGAACATAGATGCTAAAGTCCTCAACAAAATATTGGCAAACAGCATCCAGCAATACATTAAAAGATCATACACCATGATCAAGTGGGATTCATCCCAGGGATTCGAGGATGGTACAATATTCACAAATCAAAAAATGTAATACATCACATAAATATAAGGAAAAACAAAAATCACATGATCATATGAACAGATGAGGAAAAGCATTTGATAAGGTACAGCACCCACTTATGATAAAAACACTCAGCAAAGTGGGAATAAAGGGAGCATACCTCAACATAATAAAAGCTATATAAAGAAACCTACATCCAACATTATACTGAATGGGCAAAAATTAAAAGCTTTCCCACTAAGATAGGGAACAAGACAAGCCCGCTTTCACCACTTCTATTCAACATAGTATTAGAAGTCCTAGCCACAGCCATCCGGCAAGAAAAAGAAATAAAAGGCATCCAAATTGGAAAGGAGGTTGTAAAACAGTTGTTGTTTGCAGATGACATGATAGAGTACATGGAAAACCCTATTGACTCCATCGAAAAACTATTCAACCTAATAAGTGAATTTGGCAAAACGGAGGTTACAAAGTCAATACTCAGTAATCAAAGGCCTTTTTGTACACCAACAATGAAATATCAAAATCAGAAATCAGGGGAAAAATCCCATTTACTATCGCAACAAGAAAAATAAAGTACCTAGGAATAAGCTTAACAAAGGACGTTAAAGATCTATACTCAGAAAACTACACAACACTCAAGAAAGAAATTAATGAAGACACAAATAAATGGAAGCATATACAATATTCATAGGGTGGAAGAATTAACATCATCAAAATGTCCATACACAAAGCAATTTATAAATTCAATGCAATCCCTATTAAAATACCTATATTTCACAGATACAGAACAAACATTTCAAAAATTTATATGGAACCATAAATGACCCTGAATAGCTGCATCATTTTTGAAAAAGAACAAAGTAGGAGGGATCACAATACCTAACATTAAACTATATTAAAAGGCCACTGTAATCAAAACAGTCTGATACTGGCATAAGGACAGATACATAGATCAATGGAAAAGAAGAGAGAGCCCAGAAATAAACCCATGTCTCTATGGTCAATTAATATTTGACAAAGGCAGCAAAAGCATAAAATGGAGTAAAAGTAGCCTCTTCAACAAATGGTGTTGGGACATCTGGACAGCTCCATGCAAAAAAATGAAACTCAACCACCAACTTATACCACACACAAAAATAAACTCGAGGTGGATAAAAGGCTTAAATAGAAGTCATGACATCATAAAAGTCCTAGAGGAGAACACAGGCAGGAAAGTTATATATATTCCACACAGCAATATTTTCACTGATATGTCCTCTAGAGCAAGGGACATAAAGGAAACAATAATCAAATGGGGCTTCATCAAAATAAGAAGCTTCTGCATGGCTAAAGAAAACATCAGCAAAATGAAAAGGGAACCAACTGTAGGGGAAAATATATTTGCCAATGATACCTCGGACAAGGGTTTGATCTCCAAAATACATAAAGAACTCACATGACTCCACTCTAGGAAGACAAACAATCCAATTTAAAAATGGGCAAAGGACCTGAACAGACACTTCTCCAAGGAGGACATACACAGGAACCAGGGACATATAAAAGGATGTTCAGCATCACTAGCCATCAGAGAGATGCAAATTAAAACCACAATGAGATACCACTTCACACTATTCAGAATGGCCATCACAAACAAATCGACAAACAAGTGCTGGCAAGGATGGGGAGAAAAGGGAACCCTCGTGCACTTTTGGTGGGAATGCAGACTGGTGCAGCCTCTGTGGAATACAATTTGGAATTTGCTCAAAAAACTAAAAATGGAACTGCCTTTTGACCCAGCAATTCCACTGCTGGGATTATACACTAAGAATCTAGAAACACCAATTCAAAAGAACCTATGCACCCCAATGTACGTAGCAGCACAATTTACAATAGCCAAGAATTGGAAGCAACCTAAGTGCCCAACAGTAAATGAGTGGATCAAAAAACTGTAGTACATTTACACAATGGAATACTATGCAGCGGAAAGAAAGAAAGAGCTACTACCTTTCTCAACAGCATGGATGGAACTGGAGAGCATTATGCTAAGTGAAATAATTAAGCGGTGAAAGACAGATATCATATGATCTCACCTATAAGTGGAACCTAATCAACAAAATAAACAAGCAAGCAAAATATAACCAGCAACATTGAAACAAAAAGCAAACTGACAGAGGGGAGGAGGGAGGGGGATAATGGGGAAAAGGCGTGGAAGGGTCATCTAGGAACATGCATAAAGAGCCCATCAACAAAGCCCAGTGTGGGAAGGATTGAGGGTTAGAGGTGCGGAGGGGTGGTGCTCATGAAAGTGGAGGTGGGAAAACATTGACGTGGGGATGATGTGATGGGATGCAGGGCAGGGGGGATAAAGAGGAGAAAAAAATGAGATAATTGTATTAGCATAATCAATAACATATACAAAAAAATTAAAAATGAAACAAAACTATACTATAAGGCCATAGTGATCAAAACAGCATGGTACTGGCATAGACACATAGATCAATGGAACAGAACAGAGAGCCCAGAAATAAACCCACACTCTTATAGTCAATTAACATTTGACAGAGGAAGCAAGCACATAATGTACAAACATGTTGATTTGATACATTTATATATTGCAAAATAATTGTCACAGTTGCTTTAGCTGACATCTGATTACTATTTCTTTTTTGTTTTAAGAACATTTAAGATCTGCTCTCTTAGCAACATTCAAGTATATAGATATTATTAGCTATAATCACCATGCTGTACATTAGATCCCCAGTACTTGGTAATCTTATAACTTTAATCACCACTCCCCATTTTCTCATCTCCTAACCTTTGTTTCTTTCACTTTGGCTTTTTAGATTCCACATATAAGTGATACAGTATTCATCCTTCTCTGTCTGATTATTTCACTTTGCATAATACCATCAAGTTTCATCCAAGTTGTCACAAACAAAAAGATTTCCATATCTTGGCTAGTGTAAATAGCACCACAAGGAACACAGAGAGCATGTGTCTCTATGAGATCCTGATAAATACCCAGAAATTGGATTGGTGGATCATATGATAGTTCTACTTTTAATTTTTTGAGAAATGTCCATCACGGCCGAACCAACTTGCAATCCTACCAGTAGTGCACAAGTTTTCTCTTTTCTCCACATCTTCGCCAACATTTATCTCTTGTCTTTTTGATAATAGTCATTCCAGGAGTTGTGGGGTCATATCTCACTGTGGTTTTGCTTTGCATTTCCCTAATGATTAGTGATGCTGTGCACATTTTCATGTACATGTTGGTCATTTGTATGTGTTTTTTTTTGAAAACTATCTTCTAATAAGTGGTGGAGCCCCTTTGGATGTAGTCCTAGGAAACTTTTAGTGGTATGACATATAAAGACTAATTACCAACATTCAATTATGGGTAATCAATCACATTTCAAGAATCGTCTTAAACAGAATTTCTTTTTAAACAGAGGAGGTGTGGTTAAAGTAATAGAGAAACATTTTATGAAAGTATAAATTGCAAAGTAATGCCTTTTGGGAGTTTTATGCATATGCTCATCCCATTTCAACTCCAATTGATTTTTATCAACATCTAATTCTGTTTAATGCTGTAAAAATGGTAGGCCTAAAACATGGACACATTATACTTAAGATTTTTTGATAAAATAATTTTTTACAACTTTGCTTCTTAATAGTAGAAAAATTACTTGATATTTGGGGTGAAGATGAGGGAAAAACAAATCTAAAAGCCACTCCTTTTATAAGTCCAGGCCAACACATAGCTGAAAATCAATAAAGGCAGTGATTTCACTCTAGGAAATTAAATGTATTAGCTCTGGTCCGAAATATTGGTCATGAGAGAAAATACAATGCAGTTCCTAATATTTATATTTTGTTTGAGTATTTACAGCTATTGTTATAACTGCATATCTGAAAGTTAATAATTAATGCCCATGATGAAAACAAAAAATCACACTCTGATTAGAAACTCTTTATGTTACTCCAGGTACCCATTTCTGTTGCCTTTACTGGATCAGGAGTATGCGGCCCAAAAAATCGTAGACGCTATTTTGGAGGAACAACCCTACCTAATGATGCCCAGATTTGTGTATTTTGCATTGATCCTTAAGCAGTAAGTAAATAATTGCCTCTCCATCATTTTGCTTATTTTTAACAAATTGTCCCATCTTTGCTACCTCTTTTACCAGAAAGCGACTTCACATTTTCTTTTAAATGGTAAAAGAAAGAACTTTCATAGCGCAAGGACAATTTATTAGACAATTGCTAGCTGTGACTTGGTTTTTCCAGACACCAAGAAAATTTAGCCATCTATTAGGCCTCAAAGAGTACAAATTATTTACTTCAAGAAAAACAAATAGCACCCAAATTATTATTATTGTGGTTGTTTTTGTTGTTATTGGTTAATTTTTTTGGTTCGACTAATGAAGAATTCTATTTTAAAAACAAAGAACGAAAAAAACCTGAGTGTATTGCCAGAAAAAAATTAAGAATGTCTGGCAAGTTCATTGTTTCCTTTAGCAAAAGAGCACCTACAATGTCATGCAAACCAATGCCGTGAGTTCCAGAGTATTTGTGGATGAATTTGGCCCAGGTCCGTTTTCTCTGGAGAGAAAAAGAGAACATCAGACATTCACCAGGTGCCTACATGTGCCAGACTGTGTGATAGCTTGGCATGCATTTTATCACACTTAGGAAACCTGAGGCTTAATGAGAATAAGCAATTTGTGCAGAGTTAACCAGCTAAATGCTGGAACAAAGTTACAAACCAAAATTTCAAATCCATTACAGGTCTTAAACTCTGACCATCAGGATTTATTCCTCCCCTGCTATAAATTACTGACAGAGTAGAAAACACAACCAGTGATTCACTTTTAGAAAATTATTAATAAATCTAATATTTTGTTACTATTTTTATACCTTATTCAAAATAGTTTTGTGACATGTTAGGTTTATTCATGCATTCACTGAACACATACACACATGGGAAGTTATAACATGGTACCTCCTATTCATCTATACCTAAGAGCTGCCCTGACTAAGCAGCTATATCAAAGTTTCTGATGCCTTTTGTAGCACTCATCATACCTCTGGTTACTTGTATAACATCTATCCTCATTGCATGCTCCCTGAGAACAGGACACATTTTCTGAATTGTTGCCAGCTCTAAGCTCCAGGCTTAGTACAGTACCTAACACAGAATATGCACACAATAAATATTTGCTAATTTGGGTTGAGTTGAGCAGAACTGAGCTGATCTAAGCAGAACCAAGCTGAAGGTTCAGCTCCTCTGTCTTCAAGGAACTAAAGAAATCAACAGTTCTCAGCTTCAGGTGTACACTGGAATCACCTGGAGAACACTGAAAACTGATGCCTGGGCTTTATCTCAAGAAATTCTGGTTAAATCAACCTGGTTTCCTTTGTCATTTTTGCTATCATTTGTTAGTCTAGTAAATAAGGATGTATATAGAACTCAGTGATTTAATATATGGATAAACTGTGGCCTGAGCATTGGGATTTTTCCAAACTCCCAGGATGTAGGACAGCACTCAGAATAGGTGACAAAACATTCCTTTGTTCATCCCTTTCATTTAGCGATGCATTCACAGCATGAATCAGAATGTCACATTTGGTGCAGTTTGAAAGTAATCATTGCAAAGAAGTCTCTTTGACTCCTCCAAAAGGATTATGACTTTTGTATACTTTTCCCTAGAATATTTTCTTCAAACATGACAACTGCCCTTTTTGACTACCTTGGCATGGATACTTGCATGGCCTCTTTCAGAGAGAAAGAGAAAGCAAATGAAGTTCAGACTGAAACTGAGAAAGAACGCTAAAGCTGAAGCCTCAGATGTGGTAATAGAAGAAAGTGTTATGCGGGCAGACTATCTGGAACTCCTCAGAATGTTAAATCATTCCAGGGTACCAGGGATTACTAAGGCATTTAAAAGTGCCAATCTTATGCCTAGAACATGGTTTCTATACTAACAATTTTCCTAGCCATTCAATTATGTATGCAGCTTTTCCTATCGTTTTTTATTTTGGTAAATAGGATATCACAGCCATTCCAATGAACTAGTAAATGTAATGTATTTGAAAAATATATTAATGCAAATTGACCCTAATTTAACTTTTTAAGACAGTACTTTTAGAAAGGGGGTAATTATAAATAATGATCTTGTAAATCAGTGTTTTAGGCCGATAACTTTTTAACATCAGATTTAAAGAAACAGTTTTGTAATTAGGAAAAATAATGTTTATCTCACAAAGTGAAGGTTTATTTGTGCTGCTTAATTCCTGCTGGAGTTGGATGATTATATTAAGCTCCTTAGCAGGACTGAGTCTCCTTATTCAATAAAATAAATCCATAACTAATCATCTTTGTTTGCATCTGAATTTACCAAACAATGCAGAAGTTCTCTACTCCATAAGAAAAAATAGTATATATTAGATTTCTATATACTATGGGTTTCAGAAGGAAACTTATTTTCATAATTCATAAAATGTTCCTAACATTGATGTACTTGAATATACAATAAAAACTCCCCTTTTAAAAAAAAAAGGGTACACACATTTGAATGTGCAACACACATGACAGCCATATGGCACACATTTCTAAGAACGAATTTGGAATTCATTGGTTTTGGAATGTTCTTGAATTTCTGGGTTTGGAATGGTTCTTTAGCTGTAATCACAAAACATTAATCTGGCTTTGCCTCCGTCAGGTTTAAGAGCTAGTGAGTACTGGTAAAGCCAAAAAATGAAATTTCAAGTAAATTGAAGTATATATTTTGTTAATCAAAGAAGGCACACTTAATATGTAAGATCTATCCCATTATTTGGGACATAATATTTTACCTTCATGCAAAGAAACCATACTTTTACTAGAGATGAACAAAGTAGAGACAAATTTTTGAACAGAGAAATAAAACATTCCAAAATGCAATTCTTTTTAGGAAATGAGTTATCTTTCGATAGGTTTGTTAGTACGAACATTATAAAATGTTGACACCTCTTTGCTGTCTTAAACCGAGTGTTCAAATAACTATTCAACTTTTCCTTAATGCCTCAGGAGCATTAACACATTTTAGTCTAACTGGGTTGACAACCAGCAGTGGCTTTTGAGGGGTCATTTATCTCTAAATAAACTGGTCCACATGCCTTCACTGGGGTATCAGAAGACCTGTCAGCTTTCACTGCCCTCAGCCAAGAACATACCCTGGTCCCTGAGGGCTGGGCTTGTCTTAGGTCTCATTTGGCCTAAGAACAGTCTTCTATTCATTCACTGTTCATTCATTCAACACACGCACTAGAAATATAGTGATGACTAAGATGGTCACTAAATAAGGCCCAAGATCTTTGTGACAGCTGAGCAACACGGGGGCTTTGCTTTGGTTTTGCCTAGTTCCTGGTTGTTGGAAGTCTGGCTTCTCATCTATTAGCTTTACAACGTTTAGAGACCACATTGTCTGCTCCTCTGTTAGCTTTCATTTGTATATACATCTTGTGAGTAAAGGGCTAACAAAACCTTTTTCTTTTCTGTGAGAGAATTTTGTCTTAGGTTAACTTCCTAACTCTGTTCCCCTGGTAAACTGGTAAGAGTCAAATGCCAAACGTGGTTATAGGCAACACTGCTTATGAGAAAAAAGAAATTATTGAGTGGTAGCTTGCATCATTCTGAGAGGAGTTGTAAACAAATTATAAATATTTGATGGGGAGGAACACCGTCCTTTGGGGTTCCCTGAGCTAGGGGATCCCGGGAACTGGGATCTTGGAGGCTATGCCCACGGCGTGGTGGACTGTGTGGGGTATGAGGTTGCTAAGCTTAGGCATGTCCCTCGCTTGCCCTGTGTGCATCTCCTTGCACCAGAGCTGACACCTAAGAAGTTTCCTGCATGACTGTTGAGTGCTGCATGGACCCAGGCCAGAGGAATATGCCTGCACTGCCCATCGGCACCTGCTGCTCCTCACACTCTCTGAGTGGCCCCCTGCCCATGGCTGTCTCCTGAATCTGAATGTTGACATGTACCTAAATAGACTTCCTAGTAGGCATTGCTCTTTTTCTTCCTATTTGGGTATCTTTGAACTTTTAGAATATACAATAGCTGTCCATGCAACTCTGTTTCAAATCTTCATAGACAGTCATGAAATCTGTCCAATAAAAGCAACAAAATTGAATTGATTGTGTCCAAAATTTTGTCATGTCTATTATTTTTTGTCCATCAGATTTTCAAAAAGCACCCCAGTTACCATGGCACTTTACATGTAAAGTCTCACTTTACCCACTCACTGTACTTAAAACACTTCGTGGGAATGTCAGTTTGGGGAAGTGAAGATTCATTTATGCAACAGAATATTCTAAGTGGTAGTTACTCTTATCCTACAAAACTTTTCCTAATCTAATGCAATAACAAATAGTCAAAATGTTAAACATTAAAATATGTGGAGAGTATTTAATAATGATTAGACAATTTTAAATCAAATGCTTGAAAAAATTTAAATGATGAGGAGACAGGAGAAGCTTGTGATGACTCAAAGAATCTTCCAAGGGCTTTGGAAAATGAGAGCTCTTTCTTTTGCATAATCTATTCTTTAAAGCAGGACTTTTCTTTTCCTTGATACTGGAAAGCGGATATATTTTGGTTTAACAGAAGAACTTTCTAATAATAACAGCTGCCCAAGATAAAAATGACTCTTGAAAAATGGAGTTTTCCATTTCTGAAAATCAAAGGTCAAATGACTAAATTATCTGGAGCCCTTCTAATCCTGAAAAATCTAATATTTAGGGTTCATTCTTACAATAAGTCATTATTGAGAATCTAAGCACAAAGCATAAATGTTTGTGAAATTACTGAATGTACTTTTGAGTCACAAACAAAACTTAATAAGAGAAAGGAAATAGGGTCTGATGGTAACTTTGCAGAATGTGTAAGAAAAACAATGAAAGGTAAGTGGAGAAGAAAATGGAAAAGAATTACATCCTAGGATGAAACATGTTTTTGCTGGAGCAATTTTAGAAACTTCTTGGAGTGTGGCATGAGCCCTCCCTGAACCAAGAGGCAAGTCTGAGAGCAGCAGGTTCTCACAGCCAGGCTCACCACTTGCCTTTGGTTCACATGGGTTTACAAGCTCAGGGCTAGATCTGAATTGTTCCGGGCATTAGACGGGTTCTTGAGAGACAAAGTAGAGACAGAAAATTGTGATAGGCCGGCTAGACAGAGAAGGAACTTTCAGGGCAAGGACAAACCACTGATACAGGAGATTTTCCTGTAGTTCCTATGTGTTATATGTAAGGATTACCTGTCCCATCTGTTCAGAACATGTTTCACTCATTCTTCTGTGAAGACGGCTGTGTCCTGGATAATGCTGTTAATGTACAGTGTTTAGTGCGGCATTTCAGTGCGTTCAGGATGGAAGCAGAGTCAGTCCAGGAGGGCCTCCTACACCTGGATCGCATGGATGAAAGGGGGGAAAACATCCTGAAGGTAGGTCAAAGAAAACAGTAAGGACAGTACACACTAGCTAATTAAAATTAATTAATATTTTGTTGATAATATCAATTTATAATATTCATGATTGCATTGTTAAATATTATAATGAGTAATAGTATTGATTAATTAATTTAAAATACTCTTAAAAATGAAGAAGAGATATCTCCAGCAACCTCCCCAGGTTCAGGAGCAGGAGATGGGTTCCTGAAATACCATGGTCCCAGTCATTTTCAAGGCGCTCCAGTGAAGAGTGATCTGCGTGTGGATGTGTGCAAGACCGGGATGGAAGTTACAGGACGCAGTACCAAATAAAAATCAGGACCCTCTATTCAAAAGGGAGAATAGTTCCATAAATGGTACCAAAATATAAAGCTCTTCTTTTAAAAATATTTTATTACTTAGAAAGCATAGTGATAATTCTGATACATGGATAACAACAAACTTACAAATTACTAAAAATGTAAAAATTTTGGTTTCATAATTTATAAAATATAATAAATAATACTTTATTAGTATGATAACTCAATTGGTCATAAGATTTTTCTGACTTACTTTTTGCAAATTCATTTATTAGATAATCAAAATCTATACTTTTAGCAATTTCATTTTTGATCAATATAACTCAAAGTGACATCTGTCAGTCTAGGCAAATAAAAGATTGTGGATAATTTCTAATAACTTTTTTAACATTGAGAAGGAAATTGCTGATGCAGTTGTCATTGGAACTCCTGAAAGAATGTTATAGACTATGACGTCATTAGGATAAATTTCTGATAAATTATTTTGAAACATAAACTTGAGTATATCCACAGCTGATGAATCTCATGGAACAAGCTTTCTAAAAATATTTAACCCCTCATACAAATTAGTTGCGATAAAGCCTTTATTTATTTTAAATGCAAATGTATACAATGGCATTATAATGTTCCCCCTGACATTTCCTATAACTTGTGAATACTGTACAAGGAACCAAAATGTACTGCATGATTTTGTACATAATTCAAAATGCTTGTTTAGGGATTCTGTCACTAAGGATTCAATTACAAGGAGGAAATAAATTATAAAACTGTCTTCTTCACAATAATTGGTTCATGTGAAACTTCAAATGAAAAATGTTTTTTTTATCTATCCCACCCCACCCCTCTGGCAACCATCAGTTTGTTCCCTGTATCTATGGGTCTGTATCTGGTTTGTTTTATTAATTTTTTGGTTTGGGGTTTTCTTTATATTCCACAAATAGCGGAAATCTTTCAGTATTTGTCTTTCTCTGTCTTAGTTCACTTAGCATAAAAACCTCTAGGTCCACCCATGTTGTCACAAATGGTAAGATTTCATTCTTTTTTTATTGCTGAGAAATAAGTTTTTTACATCCAATAAAATTTCTGTCTCTAAGCTTGTGAATGTTTGCTTTGCAATGCGCCAGCATTTTTCACAATCAGAAATTCTAAGTCTTTGAAGACTTCTAATTCTTTGGTGTGCTTTATTACAATGTCCATGTGCATGCTCTTCATTTTAATGCTTTGCTGACAAAGTTTACTGCCTGAGCACTGCAATTTCTGTTCTGGTGCTCAGAGGTACCCTACGGGACAATGGGCAAGCCAGCCTTACACCTGGGGCCTTGGTACTGACCACACATGGAACTCATCTAGCTCCTGTGACCACAACCACTGCCACCTCCACTTCTGCTGCCGCCACCTGTATGACCACTAATCTGAGCACAGGGCAAGGCCCGGCCACCCCCTTAGAGGCCTGTGACACCCCAATCTTCCCCAAGGCATGCACATGGACACAGCCGGCTGCGTGCATGGGTGGCTGCTGGACAACACTCACAGGTGTGCACTGCCACCCAGCTCACGGATATGCCCCATGGTCCTACTGAACTCAGCCTACAAAACACAAGTGCAATGATGAACTTTTGGGCAACAAAGGCAGAGCATTGCACTAAGTGCGGGGTCCTTCTTAGCACAGCCTCAGAGCTGGACAGTCTCAGAGCTGTCTCTGCTACTGTGTTACACATACCGTGCTTAATCTCCTGCGAGAGAGGCCACATGATGGCTGGTTCACATTAGACTCCCAATTTACAAACTAGCTGACCTTCACCAAGGTCACTAGGACCCAGTTTTCTTATTTGTAAAATGAAAGTAAATAATAACATGCCACAACTCAAAGACTTGCTGTAGGAAATGCATTACAATAATCTGTGAAAAGCTTTGAGCACAGCACCTGGCACATCGCAAATGCTTGATACATTAGAGTTCCCAGTATTTTTTTATCCATGAGAGGCAAGAGAGCCCTGTGGTCAAGGCTGTGGCCCTGCTTCAAATCCAGTCCCGGTGCCACTGATTGCCAACTGTAACTCTGGGCAACTCAACCTTTCTGTGCTTCAGGTTTCTCATCTGTAATGAAGCATTGATTAATACATGCAAAGAACTCAGAAAAGAGCCCGACACATCGCAAGTAAACTCAGTGTAACCTATTGATATTTTTTCTATTATCGTGATTTATTCCTCATAACAACCAGCATCGGTATGTACTGTGAGGTTCACTTTATGGATAAGAAAACTGAAGCTCCAAGAGGTAAAGTAGCACCTTACCCAGCATCAGACAGCCGAAAAGGGAAAGACCTACATCTCAAAGACAGGTTGCTGCACCTCTGTCCAGCACAAGCTGATGCCAGGGCCTCAGCTCATAACCACTTGCTAGTCTCTCACATGGAAGACGGTCATATCAGAACTGAACTGACTGGGTGGTGAGGGTCCCACAACACCTCAGTTATTGAGTTGGCCAAAAAGTCCGTTTAGATTTTTCCGTAAAATTAAAGACACATTTTTCATTTTCACCAATAACTTTATTGATTTGGATATTCTGAGTATGTCAGCTATCTCTCGTGTGGTGTAACATTGATTGTTCTCAATTAACGTCTCAATTTGATCGCAATCAACTTCAACTGGTCCACCTGACTGTGGAGCATCATCCAGGGAGAAACCTCCAGCATGAAACTTGGCAAACCACTTCTGACACGTTCAATCAGTCCCAGCACCTTCTACATACACTGCACAAATCTTTTATTGCATTTCAGTTGTGTTTTTGCCTTTCTTGAAATAATAAAGCATAATATGTCAAAAATGTTGCATATTTTCTTCCATTTCAATATTAAAATGGCTACACAAAAATTCACCAATTTTGATGCTTGTTTTTAAATGCACGCCGATATGACAGCTGTCACAATACAATTTAACAAAATTATTTCAAATGAAGTTAAAGACAACTAAGTGCTACTAAAGCCATCTTACAGAAAAAAACAAACTTCTTCACCAACCCAATGCTTCTGCAAAACCAGTTAGAAAGCTTCTGGATTTAACTAATTTCCAAAATGCTTCCCAGATCTAACCTCCTGTGAGCCCAAGTCAAAATTGTGTTCCATCACCTTTTGCCTTTCCTACATTTGAATTTCATCACCTGCAGTTTCTATACTGACATATCTGAACTATCCTTGACAGATGGAACAGATAAACAGGCAGGTGATGACCATGTGCTACTATTTCATGATGATGTTGCCTGTCAGCCTCTGACTACAAGTCAGCCATTCCGATTCCTCCTCAATTTCTGCTGAGCCAGAAAGCTGCTGGAATATTCTGGATAGAGTAATAGAACATTCAGAATAGAAGGGTAAGTTGCCCCTTACCCTCAGAGGTATATGTTCAAGACACTCAGTAGATGCCTGAACCTCTGGATAGTAACAAATCCTACACATGCTGTTTTTTCCTATATGTAGATTCCTATGATAAAGCTTAATTTATAAATTAGGCATGGGGAGAGATTATTAATAACTTATAATAAAATAGAGCAATTATAACAATATATTATAATGAAAGCTGTGTAATGTGGTCTCTCTCTCAAAATCTTATTGTACTGTACTCACCTTTCTTGTGATGATATGAGATGATACAATGCTTTATTAAGTTGAGAACTTTCACCTTTTCCTCTTTGGTATATCTGCATTGCCAGCATCACTACGCCTGCACTTGGGGGCCATTATTAAGTAAAATAAGAGTGGTTTGAACACAAGCACTGCGATACCCTTACAGGGCATCTGATAATCGAGAGGGCTACTAAGTGACCAGTAGGCACGGATCATATACAGCACGGAGGCACTGGACAAAGGGATGATTCACATGCCAGCAGGATGCAACAAGATAACTAGAGATTTCATCACGCAACTCAGAACAGCAGGCAATTTAAAACTTATAAATTGTTTATTTCTAGAATTTTCTATTTAATATTTTTGAACTGCAGTTGACCACAGGTAACTGAAAGCATGGGAAGCAAAACCATGGATAAGGCAGGACTGCAGTATTATTTTAAAACTGAAAAAAAAAATGCTTTTAAGAATGAATATGACACTTCCATTTCTAATTATATGAGGGACTAGATGTCCAGAGAAAGTTTTCCAATGTAGATCTAAAAATTCTAAATTAAAAAAATAATAATAACCTTTTAAAAGAATTAGCATAACTATTTGGAAAAGGAGACAGGTAACAAGAAAGCAAAAGTCAAGAATTAACCCTGTCTTGCGCTGCTGTTTGTCAGGAGGCAGGGGAGGGCGCTGTATCTGGCTCTCGCAGGTGCTCATGTACTGGGCAGAACGGACAAAAACATGAGGTCTGTAAAAGCCGAGAGGATGGACTGGGAAACATCCATATGAACTCAAAACCCCAGAAAGGTTACGCTGCCTGAGGGTTGAACTGGGGAGAGAGGACTGTACCCTAGGGAAAGACAGTGTGTTTGGGACCAGAGTTTATGCCATGTGTGTTACCTCCACTTCCCAATAAATTCAAGCCAAGTAGTTGGTTTAAAATCTCCCAACTCTGAACTTATTGGGGTGGTAGAATACACTCCAATAATGCACAACTAATGGTACAACTACATAAATTTATTAAATAAAACCTGAACTGTACACTTAAAATGGGTGAATTTTAATGCATATTACACGTCAGTGAAGCTTATAGCGTGCTGGGTGGGGGAGGGGGAGGAGCAGATTGCCTGTCTTGCTCCTCCTCCTGATCACAGGCCCACCAACAACTTTTTCTCTAGCTAATACAGACACTTAATATCCTTCACTAGTAGTATTTCCACTGATCAAAGATAGAATCAAAGGAGAAAAGAAATCCAAGTAGAAAAGGGCAAAATGAAAAGAGGAGAAAACTTAATCTGTGCTATGAGACACTGGCTGTGTTTGAATTCTCTTCCAACATGATTTAAGCAAACTTGGCACAACAAACCAGGTCAGATCTACATAATCTCATTACCATGCCATTCATGCTATGATTACTCAGAAAGAAAAAAAAATTGTCAGAGGTGGTGATGATCTTGGAATAAGGAGAGAGGCAAAAACAAACTTATAACAACACATCCTTTTGTCTTGTTCCAGGAGAGGTGGAATGAGGAGCGCTTGGCTGTGTGACCAGCCCTCTGAGAAATGTAGCCCACAGGAATTCCCGTCATGTGCCCAGCCCTATCACTGTCTTCCCTGGGTCTTAGCTTTCTGAAACTTTTGAGTTTCTTTGGTATATGGTTACTTTCCCTAACAAGGTGGCAGCACAAATGTCACCTGCTTCCTTCAACTCTTGCATGACTTATCCTTATGTATTGTTCCCCCTATCTTCCCAAGAGTCAGGTATATTTGTTTCCTCCTTCTGTCGCAGCTGACACTGCTTTCCTCTCGTCACGGAACAAACAAATCTAGCTTCAAGTTAATTCTGTTCTTCTCTGAGAATTTTAGAACCTCCTACCAAAATCAAGACAGTATACCAAAACAATGCATTTTGGTAAACCTAATATATTTTGAATGTGTCATCTGGTGACAGGATTTCCCCCACTGTTTTGCAAAGTAATCCCCAAACACAATGTTCTTAAAATAAGTATTTTTAAAACAGAAAGTAGGTACATTTCTAACATTATTTTGGTTTTTAGTGTTATAAAATAATGCATGACATTTGTAAGAAGTCTAATGATACAGAAGTACCTATCATAACACAGGAATCATTCCTTCATGAGCCTCACTAAATTCTGTCCCTCTCCAGGGGTAACCACTGTGAACAGTGTGGTATGTACACGTCAGCCCTTCCTCTATGCATTTTCATCTGCATTTCACATACACATACAAACACACACACATGAACAATATAAACATAAACTTCAGTGAAGTAATTCTGCACTTTTTTCACTTAACACACCTAGGAGACATTTCCCTGCCAGTAAATATAATTCTAAATTCATTCTTTTTGTCAACTTCATAGAATTCTATTATATGACCACACCATGATTAATGGAATAGATGTACATTTAAGCAGTTTCTATTTCTTTTTGTTTTAAGCATTGAAAAAGAGCTCCCATGAGAATTCTTTCTGCACAAATGTCAACATTCCTATGATGAAATCCTAGATGTGAAGGGACAGTCAAATGACATGCTAGGTACACCTGCCCTCCACGAAAGATATGCCAGCTTACACTCCCACAACGCTTGAGAATGTCTGTGTTCCCACACCCTCACCATTCCTGAATTTATAGCTACCTTTTTTTTTAATCTTCACCCAAAGACATTTTGTTTTCATTGCTTCAGAGAGAGGATGAGAGAGAGGAATGGAGAGAGACAAACGTTGGCATGAGAGAGAAGCATCAATTGGTTGCCTCTCATACGTGCCTGGACAGGGGATCTTACACTCCCAGACAGGGATTGAACCCTCAACCCAGGTATGTGCCCTGACACTCCAACCAACTGGGCCACACCAGCCATGGCTATATTTAACTTTTTAATATCTCGGTATCAATGGATGAAAAAATAGATGCTTTTTCAATTTGTATTTTCCTGAATATCAGTGAAATTAAGCATCTTTTTAGTCATTTGTATTTATTGACCTATGAATTGCCTGTGCATTTCTTTACCCATTTTTACTACTGCCTTACTCAGATTGGTTTATAGAAATGCAATAAATTATGGCTAATTATCAATTTTAATTTTTTATATAATATTTTCTCCTAGTCTGTTGCTTACCATTTTACTTTGCTTATGACTTTTTTTTTTTTTTGCTGTACAGAAGTTGGTGTTTTTTTTATGTAGTCAAATGAATTATTGCTGGTTCCTTGTCTAGCCCCAAATAACAAAATAATTTTGCGTTTTATTTCAGTACTTTCATTGTTTTGTCCTTTTATGTCAAGATTCTTATTCTATCTCAATGCCCCATGTCCTATTTCCACTCTTCGTTTTTGTTTACTGAATTAGAGTTACTCTGGGTTTCTGTTGGGAAGAATGACTCATTGCTGTAGTGCCTTCCCAGGGTGTGTTTTGGGTTAAGGTATCTTTTGCTCTGGTTTCTGGAAATGGGATCCATCTGCTTACCAAACTCTAGTCAGTCGTCACTGGTAGTCCCTTTCCTGCTAGCACATTATGTTTCTATTCACATTTTTATATCTTCCCTTTCATTTCAGTGGAATTTTGGAAGAAATAGATTATGAATGCATATGCTTAGTCTACCATCTTAAATAGAAATGTCTTGGTATGTTCTAAGAAACACTTTATTATGAAATAGAAATATGCACATAATAGAAAATTTGGAAAATACAAAAAAGCAAAGAAAAATAAAAATCAACCAAAATTCCACTATTTGATAATAAAAAGTGCTCAGATGTTGGTGAATTCACTTGCAATATTTCTAGTGCATATAAATAAAACTGTCACAGAAATGTAGGATCATATTATATAGTTAGTTTTGTACCGTGCTTTTTAAACCCACATTACATTCAGAGTATTTTCTTATATCCTTGAAAAACATATCATAAAAAGTAGCTGTAGAGCACATTATCTGCACATATTAGAAATTAATGGTCAACTTATTTGTTTTAATTTTTATTGATTGATTTTAGATCAATTGGAAGGGGGAGAAAAACACCAATTTGTTGTTCTGCTTATTTTTGCATTTGTTAGTTGCTTCTTGTATGCACACTGACCAGAGATCAAACCTACAACTTTGCATATCTGGATGATGCTCTAATCAACTGAGCTACCCAGCCAGGCAATGATCAATTTTTTTTTATTAATATACTTATCTCCAGAAAGAGTAATACATTTCCATGATTCAATACAGTCAAAAGTCTCTCTTCCAACCTCTGACTCCTGGTGATCAGTTTCCCTTCCTGAAATCAACAAATGATTCCTAATTATGTTGTTAAAAGAAAGCCCCACAGGTGGAGTTGGGTGAGAGGGTGTATACCTTTCTAGCGCCTGATAAATACTTGCTCTCTAGAAATGTATAATTTACACTACCCCCATATGAGGCCATTCTCTTTCTTTTAACATGTATCAGTTTGGAAGGCAAGATATGTTTTCTCTAACTAAGAATGAAGTTTGGGCATATTTTTCATACATCAATAGCCCGTTCGGCATCTTCTATAATAAGGTAATTATCTTAAAGGTTCCTAGCCTTTGCCACAAAGGTCCCTTCAAAAATACTTTCTTAGCTTTCAGGATTATGGTCAATCCACTGAGTTTTCCCCCTGTTACGGCCAAGTGATGCCTTCTCCAAACACCAGGGCTCTCGTTCCCCTTAATTACATCATCAGTGAAACACCATTGCTTTGCGCCCCTATTTTGTTATAATGAGATTTCTAATAATGCTGCAGATTTCTTTCTTGAGATACACTCCGAACTTCTGACCAGGAAATAGAATGACAGCTCAGAATTTTGATCAGAGAAACCGTGAAGATGACATAAGGCTGTGTTCTCCAATGTCCACCCATCCAAACTTCTGCAGGCAGGCTGTACAGCCCAGAGTCCATTACCCAAACTTGCTGTGCCCTAGTCGCTCTCACTCTAAGATGTTGCTCACCTCCACACTTTAACCAATGTTGTCTCCAAAGTCTGGATGGCCATTCCATCCCAGCTACCTCTCTTCCAGGCTAGCTAAGTGTCCCTCTTCTATGCATAGGGGCTCTGGGGTGCATGTCTGTCATTCACATATGTGCAGTTTACGAATGTGTCTCCCTCTTGCCCCCACAAAACTCTGTAGTTCCCTAGAGCCGTGCACAGAGCTCTCCACAGCACATGCCCCTGGGTGATGATCACTGAACTCAAACAAGTGCACACGCATCTGCCCCATTCACCTCCAACAGCACAACTACTCACTTTCCACAGCTGACCACAGCTGGCCACTGCTCACCACTGCCTACAGAATACAAGTAACCTCCTAAACACTGAAATGACATTCAAGGCTCTCCTCTGCACCTATTTTTCCAGGCTTGTACAACCTGTTTCTTCTCACAGCCAAACAAAAAATGTATGTGCAGCCCTCACACACCCAGGTCTGACCCAAATACAGGCTGGCCATCACTGCTCTCTGAACCTTCAGCACGTGTCGCTTACATGCATCCTACCCAATCTTCGGTTAATTCCAAGAGCAATCTTGCCTTTACTCCTCGTTTCCTCCTCGTCCTCGTTCTCCTTCAATACCCCCAAATTTATTGACATTTCAGTTCTTTATGCCACCCATCAACTCCACCCTCTATTACAAGCATTCAGTGATGAGTTATGCTTATATTAGACTATGATTAGCTAATGTTAAGTGATTTTTATCTTTTTTTTTTTCTAGGCTGATGTGGCATTGCTGTGTTTTCTGGATCATTGTGCACAGAGATGTTCAAAAAATATCGATTGGGTCAGAGTGCACTGCTGACCTTTTCTGTTTTTCCTCACTTTCACCTTGTCAGAATGACCTTTTCCCTAAGCCCTCCTCTCCTCCGCCTCCTGCTGGCGCCACACCCACTCCCGCCCGCCCGCACCCCAGCCGCTGCCTGGAGGCTCTGCCACTACCGCCTCACTTACCACGACAGGGCGAAGGAAGCTGTTAACCTTGATCCCAGGTGAAAGAGTCCGACGCTTCTGAGAAGCTCCGCTTCTGTGCCCAGCGCAGCAGGCTGCACAAGCATGACTGGCTCCTTCCCCGCCTGGACCCCCGTTCCGGCCCCCCCTTTGTTCTCTAATACTACGGTTTCCAGCTTCTGGGCTGTGCTTGGAAGCATCTGGGGAACTTTTAAGTGCCAATACCTGGGCCCCCTTCCGACTCAGAAATTCTGATTTAATAATCCAGGGAGCAGCCTAGCTATGAGAATTTTCCAACGTCCCGCAGGATGTTTGAAATCCTGGCGCGCGCCTCTGGTCTTCGCGACCTAATTTCCAACGCCTAAATCTGGGCGCGACAGGAAAAAGAGAAAGGAGCGCGGCCCACGTGGCGCGTGGGGCGCTGGTGGCCCCACCCCTTGCGCGGGCGCGGCCGACCTGCCTTCAGATGTGGTCTCCTGTGGGTGCCGGAGTAAACCCTGAGCCAAAGTTGAGCTGCAAGTCAGTGAACGGGTGCCGAGGCAAAGGAGGCTGACTTCACGGCGGGCAGCGAGGGCAGCGTGTCCTGGGTGAGTTGGCCAAGTCCCGGTCCCGGTCCAGGGCCTGGGTACGACCTCTGGGAGGAGTGGCGCTCGCGGCCCACCAGCCGTCAGCGGCCCAGCTCTTGCGAGACCCGAGAGACCGCGGGCTTTAGCGCGGGTGGGGGACGCCGACGGGGCGCGAGGCGAGCCCGAATGGGCGCCGCACGTCGGAACGAGCGCCAGGCGGCTGCGTCCCAGTGGCCTGAGCTGGGGAGGCGGCCACCGAGCCCGGCAGGGGTGAACTGCTAGCCTCCTTCCCCGACCCAGAGTGGAGGGCCGGATGACTCCCTGGCCTACCCTTTGGTCCATTCTGCCCAGGTGCCCTGTTTTCTGCTGCTGAATGCATCTACCTCTCCCTTCCTAATGCCCCCAACTCCTCCCTTGCCCCTTGCCGCACCACCCGCCCCCCGCCGCCCGCCGCACTCTGGCCAAGGAAGCATAAGTCACCTGTTTACATTGCACCAGGTTAGTTCAGCTTTCAGACTAGGAGACTAGGATGCGGGATGGAGACACCAAAGAAGTCTTCAGCCTGATTAAATTTAATATGCTGTCACTTCCTGAGTAAGGAAGAGTCTTTACACTAAAATCGAACGTTACGTTTACTTTTGTTTTTGTAAGTGTACTTAATATAGCCACTTTTAATTGGTATAGCCAGGAATCATTAATTTATATGTTATCAGTAACACAAGTCAGCTTTAACTGATATTTATTTTGCTGTCATTATGTGCCTAGCACTATTCTAGCAAGGTCTGTAACATGGCAGGCCCTGAAATTCAGCCCTGACCCCTTTTGTCCCACCCCACTCCAACCCTATGCATCCTGGAGAGAGCTGGGGCAGGTGGGCAATAAGGACTTTTTTTTTTCCAATTTACTTAGAAGTTTCATATGTGATGGTATTGACCGTATTAACTATATAATACCCCTTAATATTTTACCTGCATTAACTCATTTAATTCCCACAGGCCCCCTATTTCATAAATAATGGTACATACTGTTAACATCCCCCTATTTAGAGGAGGAAATTGAGGCACAAGAGATGAAATAATTTTTACCAAGTTTGCAGAGTGAGTGACAGATCCAGAATTCCAACCCAAACTTTAATCTCTAGACCTCATTACCTGTGCAGATCCCCAACAGATACCATAAACCCCAAGTGAGGGAGACCTCAAGATGCCATCCTCTTAAGCATCTGCCAGGACAGGGATAAACAATGGACCTGTTCTCCATCTTGCATCATGCCCACATCAAGACTGTGGAGTACTGGATCCTAGAACACCTGTCATTAAAAATGCTGTTGTCAGCTAAGTCAGTGGTAAGACTCCTAGCCACTTACATCATGAGGAGACAAGTAGACCTTTGTCCTTCTGGCTTGGACTTACACAACAGTGTACCTAAAAGGGCATGGATGACCTCGTGTGGGCTTTTTCATGATAGAAGTGTTGCCAGTGTCCAGGGTGTCACATTACTGTGGGAAGTCTGACCTCACCCTTGCATGTCTGAAGGTACACACCCCATGACTGCTTAAAATAAGAGTTAAAATGCCACTGTTCACCTTTCAGGGCACCTTCTTTCCAAGTCCAGCAGGGCCTGGGACACCCAAGCAATTATCCAAGCTTCTCTGTGAAAATAAATTCAAACAAAATGCCAGAGAGCTTCAAGTCCATTTCATCCAACCCAGTGGTGAAACCCAGTGCTCCACAGCAGAAAACACTCTTTGTTTAACCATAATGGACATGTCCTTCACCGCCAGCATTCTTCTTCCCTGGACAGTCCTGGACACACAAGTCAAACCTACCTTAAGGCTCAATCTCTTCTGTTCCTCTATCAGGCAAATCACTCCCAGATCTGTCTACCTCTCACCATTCATCATATGGATATCCACTCAAATGTCAGTTCCCAGCAAATTTCTCCTGTTGCCTGCTATCTTGACCAAAACCTAAATTACATCTCCTTTGTACTTTTTATAGCTCCCTGCACTTTCTTTATAATACTATGGCTGGTGATGTTACATTTATTCACTTACTGTCTATCTCTTTAACTAGAGCCTTTGCTCACCAGGCCAGAGAATACAGGAGGCTGCCCATTCCCTCAGCCTCAGTGCCCAGCATCAATACTCAATAATTATAATAAATAAACACCTGGCCCCGCACTGGCAAGCACAGGGAACTTGGAGAAACTGCATACATATTCTTTCTGATCCTTAGTCTCATCTGCAGAATAAGCCAAGAAACGACAGTTTAGGTCACAATTTCCACAGGGTCCAACCGGGCCCCAAACCCTCCTATAGGTGAATGGACCCACCCATAGTAGTTAATAGTAACTAATCTGCCCACAACCAACTGCAAAGTGAGGACCTGCTGTTCTTCAGTGAACATTGCCTGCCCTCCTCTGTGCCTCTCAGTTAGACACCCCACTCTGGGAAACCTCCCACGCCCACCAGAGAATGCCCCCTGCTAAACATGTCTTCTCATCCTGTAGGAAATAAGACCTCTTTTTTTCCTCGACTGGTTGTTACTGAAGCATCTTATAAACTCCTTCCCACTGAACTGCGAGTAACTGATAACAGGATATAAGCATGGGGCCCAGTATGAGCTTGTCAAAGGGAAATTTGTTATTCATTCAGCAGACCTATTGGGTGCCTTGTTGGTGAGCAGCACCACGAATCTGAGAAACATGATAACACTTGTAAAGCACTTACTGTGAGCCAGCATGCGGTCAAGTAACATCACATACATTCTTATTTCATCGGCAAAACCACAGGACCCGTAAGAGCAGATGAGGAGACCTAGGCCCAGAGAGGCTGTGAAGCCTGCCCCAGCTTTCACAGGTAGGCAGGGGCAGGATAGTACAGGAGTCCAGATCTGTCTCTCACTGATGGCCTGTGGTCACAGGCACAGGGGCTCAGAGCAGGGGAAGGGGTATCTAGAGCTGGCGGTAATTCATCAGAAAGGGTTTAGAACATCTACTTACTCTTCTTATAATGCCTCATGCAAATAGGTTTTATGTTTCTCTCTTGAATCTCAGATTTTAAATAGTGACACATCATTAAAGAACAACAGTGCAAATGCAGAAACACAAACCTAAAAGCAGACAGACAGAAAAGCCAAAGACATAGCAGTTATGTCATCAATATTATGATACGGTCAAGACTTTGGACATAAATCAGTCAACAGGCTCATGATTATTAGGAAGAAAGGTTAACTCGGAGAAATAGTGAACATCTCCTTCGGGTTAAATTTGGGTGTGATTAATGAACATTTGTCACCTGCGATACTTAGCAGGCACACAGATATATGCCAAGCTTGATGCTGTGCATGAAATTTGGCCAAGATGTAGTCCCAGTGGGTCGCCTCCTCTTTCTAAGTTCAGAGTCGGCTACCAGGAGAGATGTTTATTTATATTTTTGTAATTTTTTTGTATATTTATTGATTATGCTATTACATTGTCTCATTTTTTTGTCCCCTTTATGCCCTCCGCCCTGACCACATCCCATCATTCCCACGTCAACATTTTCCTGCCACCACTTTCCCCAGCGCCACTCCTCCCTACCTCCCACCCTTAATCCTTCCCCTATTTGGCCTTGTCGATGGAACATTTATGCGTGTTCCTTGATGACCCTTCCCCTCATTTTCCCCTGTTATCCCCCTCCCTCCTCCTCTCTCCTTACTGTCAGTTTGTTTTTTATCTCAATGTTGCTGGTTATATTTTATTTGCTTGTTTGTTTTGTTGATTGGGTTCCACTTATAGGTGCGATCATATGGTATCTGTCTTTCACCACCTGGCTTATTTCACTTAGCATAATGCTCTCCAGTTCCACCCCTACTGTCATGAAAAGTAGTAGCTCTTTCTTTCTTTCTGCTATGTAGTATTCCATTGTGTAAATGTACCATAGTTTTTTGATCCATCCGCTTACTGTTGTGCATTAGGTTGCTTCCAATTCTTGGCCATTGTAAATCGTGCTGTAAATTGAATATCAGGGTGCTTAAGTTCTTTTGAATTGGTGTTTCTAGATTCTTAGGGTATAATCCCAGCGGTGGAATTGCAGGGTCAAAAGGCAGTTCTATTTTTAGTTTTTTGAGCAAATTCCAAACTGCTTTCCACAGTGTCTGTACCAGTCTGCATTCCTACCAACAGTGCATTAGGGTTCTCTTTTCTCCACATCCTCACCAGCATTTGTTGTTTGTTAATTTGTTTATGATGGCCATTCTGACTGGTGTGAAGTGGTATCTCACTGTGGTTTTAATTTGCATCTCTCTGATGGCTAGTGATGCTGAGCATGCTTTCATGTGTCTTCAGGCCCTGTGTATGTTCCCCTTGAAGAAGTGTCTGTTCAGGTCCTTTGCCCATTTTTTAATTGGGTTGTTTGTCTTCCTGGAGTGGAGTTGTGTGAGTTCTTTATATATTTTTGAGATCCAACCCTTGTCTGAGGTATCATTGACAAATATATTTTCCCATATGGTTGGTTCCCTTTTCATTTTGCAGATGTTTTCTTTAGCCGTGCAGAAGCTTCTTATTTTGATGAAGTCCCATTTGTTTATTGTTTCCTTTATGTCCCTTGCTCTAGGAGACTTATCGATGAAAATATTGCTACATAGAATATCTGAGATTTTCCTGCCTGTGTTCTCCTCTAGGACTTTTATGGTGTCGCAACATCTACTTAAGCCTTTTATCCATCTTGAGTTTATTTTTGTGTGTGGTATAAGTTGGTGGTCAAATTTCATTTTTTTTGCCTCTATCTGTCCAGATCTCCCAACACCATTTGTTGAAGAGGCTGTTTTTACTCCATTTTATCCTTCTGCCCCCTTTGTTGAATGTTAATTGACCATAGACACTTGGGTTCATTTCCGGGCTCTCTATTCTGTTCCCCTGATTTATGTGTCGTCTTTATGCCAATACCAGACTGTTTTCATTACAGTAGCCTTAGAATATAGTTTCATATCAGGTATTGTGATCCCTTCTACTTTGTTCTTCTTTCTCAAAGTTGCTGCAGCTATTTGGTGTCATTTATGATTCCATATAAATTTTTGAAATATTTGTTCTGTATCAGTGAAATATGTCATTGCTATTTTAATAGGGATTGCATTGAATCTGTAAATTGCTTTGTGTATGGACATTTTGATGATGTTAATTCTTCCAATCCAGGAACATGGTATATGATTCCATTTATTTGTGTCTTCCTTAATTTCCTTCTTCAGCGTTGTGTAGTTTTCTGAGTACAGGTCTTTAACATCCTTCATTAAGCTTATTCCTAGGTACTTTATTTTTCTTGTTGGTATAGTAAATGGGATTTCTCCCCTGATTTCTGATTTTGATATTTCATTGTTGGTGTACAAAAAGGCCTTTGATTACTGAGTATTGACTTTGTAACCTCCGTTTTGCCAAATTCACTTATTAGGTTGAATAGTTTTTCGATGGAGTCAGTAGGGTTTTCCATGTACTCTATCATGTCATCTGCAAACAGTGACAGTTTTACAACCTCCTTCCCAGGTTAGATGCCTTTTATTTCTTTTCCTTGTCTGGTGGCTGTGTCTAGGACTTCTAATACTATGTTGAATAGAAGTGGTGAAAGCGGACATCCTTGTCTGTGCCTGATCTTAGTGGGAAAGCTTTTAGTTTTTGACCATTCAGTATAATGTTGGATGTAGGTTTCTTTATATAGCCTTTGTTATGTTGAGGTATGTCCCCTTTATTCCAACTTTGCTCAGTGTTTTTATCATAAATGGCTACTGTACCTTATCAAATGCTTTTTCCTCAACTATTGATATGATCATGGGATTTTTGTCTTTCCTTTTGCTTATATGATGTATTATATTAATTGATTTGTGAATATTGTACCATCCTTGCATCCCTGGGATGAATCCCTCTTGATCATGGTGGATGATCTTTTTAATGTGTTGCTGGATACGGTTCGCCAATATTTTGTTGAGGATTTTAGCATCTATGTTCATCAGCAATATTGACCAGTAGTTTTTTTTTTCTTTATTGTGTCTTTATGTGGTTTTGGGATCAGGATGATGCTGGCCTCATAAAAAGGGCTTGGGAGTATTCCTTCTTCTTGGATATTTTGGAATAGCCTGAGGACCGGTGTTAGCTCTGCTTTAAATGTTTTGTAAAATTCTCCTGTGAAACCATCTGGTCCAGGGCTTTTGTGTGCCTGGGGTTTTTTTATTACTGCTTCAATTACACCAGCTGTTACTGGTCTGTTCAGACTTTCTGCTTCTTCTTCATTCAGTTTTGGAACATTATATTTTTCTAGAAATTTGTCCATTTCACCCAGGTTTTCAAATCTTTTGGCATATAGTTGTTCATAGTAGTTTCTTACAATCCTTAATATTTCTGTGGTATCAGTTGTAATTTCCCCTCTTTCATTTCTGTTTTTGTTTATTGGTGTCCTCTCGCCTTTTTTCTTGATGAGTCTGCTTAAATGCTTGTTGATATCCAGGATTAATTGATCCTTTGAATTGTTCTTTTAGTCTCATTGTCACTCAGTTCTATTCTGATCTTGATTATTTCCTTCATTCTACTCACTCTGGGCTTTGTTGTTGTTTCTCCAATTCATGTAAATGTAGAGTTAGGTTGTTTGTTTGAAATGCTTCTATCATTTTTCGGTAGGCCTGTGTTGCTGTGAACTTTCCTGTCAGGACTGCCTTTGCTGTGTCCCATAGGTTTTGGACTGTTGTATGTTCATTTTCATTTGTTTCCAGAAACTTATTTATTTCTTCTTTGATCTCATTATTGACCCATCCATTGTTTAAAAGCATGCTATTCAGTCTTCATGAGTTTGAATGTTTTTGAGTTTTTCCCTTGAGATTGGTTTCTAGTTTTAAGCCCTTGTGGTCTGAGAAAATGCTTGATGTGATTTCGGTTGTCTAAAATATGTTGAGGCTTGTTTTGTGTCCTATCATGTGGTCTATCTCTGAAAATATTCCATGTGCATTTGAAAAGAATGTGTAGCTGGCTTCTTTGGGATGAAAGGTTCTATATATACCAGTTAGGTCCATTCGATCTAATGTGTCATTCAGTTCCACGCATATCAGCCGAGGATATCAGCAATATCCTTGCTGATATTTTTTTTGGATGATCTGTCCATTGTTGACAGTGGGGTATTTAAATCCCCTAGTATAAGTGCATTGTTGTCTATATCTTTCTTGAATTCTTCCAGGATTTTCCTAATATATTCGGGTGCTTCTATGTTAAGTGCATATAGGTTTACAATGTTTATGTCTTCTTGATGGATTCTTCCTTTGAGTATTATGAAATGTCCTTCTGGGTCTCTTTTTATGGCCTTTGTTTTGAAGTCTATTTTGTCTGATATAAGCATTTCTACCCCGGCTTTTTTTTCCTGTCAATTTGCTTGGAATATTTTTTTCCACCTCTTTACTTTCAGTTTGTGTAGGTCTTTTGTTCTGAGGTGGGTTTCTTGTAGGCAGCATACCTATGGGTCCTGTTTTCTTATCCACTCAGCTACTCTGTCATTTAATTGGAGCATCTAATCTATTTACATTTAAAGTTATTATTGGTAGGTACTTATTCCTTTTTTCCCTTTGTACTTGTGTTCCTCTCTTTCTCTCACTCTTTTTCCTCATCTTCTTAAAGCGTTCCCTTTAGCATAACTTGCAGTGCTGGTTTGGTAGAGGTGTATTCTTTTAGCCTTTTTTTGTTGGGAAACTCCTTATTTCGCCTTCCATTTTAATTGAGAGCCTTGCTGGGTAGAGTAGTGTTGGTTGCAGGCCTTTGCTTTTCATTACTTGGAATATTTCTTGCCATTCCCTTCTGGCTTGTAGTGTTTCTGTGGAGAAGGCAGCTGCTAACCTTATTGGGGCTTCCTTGTATGTCACTTCCTGTTTCTCCCTTGCTGCCTTTAAGATTCTCTCTTTGTCTTTGATATCTGCGATTTTAATTATGATGTGTCTTGGAGTGAGTCTCTTTGAGTTCCTCTTGATTGGGACCCTCTGTGCTTCCTGGATTTGTGCGACTTTCTCTCTCTTCAAATTAGGGAAATTTTGCATCATTACTTTTTCAAACTGGTTTTCTATCCCTTTTTCCTCTTCTTCTCCTTCCAGTATTCCTATTATATGGATATTATTACGTATTGTATTGTCCTGCATTTCCCTTGACCCTTCTTCATTCTTTTTGAGCCTTTTTTTCATTTTCTTCCTCTTTCTGGGAGTTTTCTACCTTGTCTTCCAGCTTACTGATTTGATCCTCTGCTTCATCTAGCCTGCTTTTGATTCCTTCTACTGTGTTTTTCAACTCAGAAATTGTATTATTCATTCCCTCTTGGTTCTTGTTGATAGTTTCTATGTTCTTGTTCATGCTGATATAGTTTGCAGTCAGTTCCTCATAGTTTCCCTGTAGTTTTTGGTAATTCTCACTGAGCTCATTGAGTTCATTGAGCTTCCTTATAACCATTGTTTTGAACTCAATATCTGATAGTTTACTTGCCTCTATTTTATTCAGTAGTCTTTCTGGGGATTCCTCCTTTCCTTTTGATCGGGGGTCGTTTCTTTGCCTTCCCATTATTTGACTGCTGGAACAAAACCACTGAGCCCAGGGAACAAACCCATGACCACAAAAATAACTTCCCCCTGCAATCCCACTATGCACAGCAAATGAACCAGTATTAATAAGGCTGTAAAGAGATTAAAACTATTATAAGAAAGGCAAGAAATAAACTATAGTATAAAATCTAGTGACTTAATAGGCACCAACTTGATGGACAAGAAATGAATGTTAAAAAACTATGTAGTAAAGAAAATATTGCAAAGCATGGAGAAGACCACAGTGAATTTCGTCTTGGTAGCCTCTAGTATTTACTGCTGTTTTTTTCTTTCTGGATCCACCTCTGGTGATGTCAGATGTTGACCCTGTCTGACCTTAGGCAGTCTGTTCCAGTCTTCCCGGGATCTACTGCCTGTGGCTGCCACTCTGCTCGCAGCTGTCGGGCTTAAGCACCACAGCGCCAGGGCAGAGAGAGCTCCTCCTGGGGGCAGGGCTACTGTTTCCTCTCAGGATGCCCCGCTCAAGGGAATGGTCTGCCTGAGCAGATGGCTGCTGCCGCGTGGGGGATGACTCAGCACCGGGATCCCAGCGGCCACTCTCTCAGTTCTCTCCCCAAAGGCTCCATCCTCAGTCTCTTCTCAGGCATCTCTAGCCCACTCTGCCCCCGCCTTTGCCGGAGCCCAAGGTTAGTGGCTGCAGATGAAAATGTATGCATTGCCCCTTTAAACTGGTCTTTCAGCCTCCAGCCGCCCATCTCTGGCAGAGAGCAGCCCTGCGGCTTTTAGCAGCTCGCTGTTTTCTGTGTACTTTTTGGGCTCTGGGGCTGTAGGCTGGGGATCCCCACTTATGGTTAGACCCGGCTCATCTCAGGGGGATCCAACTGGCTGCTGCCGCCTGAGGGAGCTCAGCCGCACTCCTTACCGGTGAGGTTGTGCTGAACTGATTCTTCTGTCTGTTTGAGGTTATAAGGCCTCTCTCTCACTATTATTCAGTTGTTTGTTCCAGGTGATTTCTCCACAATTTAGCTGTAATTCCAGGTTGGTCCTGGGAGGAGGTCAGTGTGACTTCCACTCACTCCTCCACCATCTTGATCTCCTCCCAGGAGAGATGTTTAAATCATACTTCTCGGTTTTTTGTTTTGGTCTTTTTTTCTTTTTTTAACTATTTCAAAAAGTTTGAACTTTATGTAGTAAGCAAACACAGATGGAGTGGACACCTAGGTCTTTACATGAGTCTTTCTTTCTTTACAGGTGTCAGTCAGAATATGGTTCTCAACATTGACTCAGCAAAGAATTTATTCGTTTTCTTAGGAAAATCTGTGTTTGCTTTTCTGGAGACTATGATTTTTACCTTAATTCCAAAGCCACGGAAGAATGTTGCTGGTGAAATCGTACTCATAACAGGTGCTGGGAGCGGACTCGGAAGGCTCTTAGCCCTCAAATTTGCCCGCCTTGGAGCTGTGCTTGTTCTCTGGGATGTCAACAAGGAGGGGAACGAGGAGACACACAGATTGGCTCGGGACGCTGGAGCCACAAGAGCCTATGCCTATACGTGTGACTGCAGTCGAAAGGAAGAAGTGTATAGAGTAGCTGATCAGGTAAAACCTGGGTGCTTCCTGTTCGCTGTGGACAGTAAGAATTTTATGTAAATACTTGGACATACATTAGATTCTTTGTTCGTTTGCCTTTCTCAGTGCCATTCTGCCTGTCTCCAGCATTGTTTTAATTTAAAAATTATTGGAGAGTGGGAATTAGGATTTTTGAGCTCTCACTGTCTGCAATACACTGTGCTAAGCACCCTATATGTATTGTATCATAATCCTGTAAAGTAAGGGTCGTTATTATCTCCATTTCACAAATGGGGAAACCGAGACTTAGGGCAAGTAAACAGCTTACACAAGAAACAGCTAATAAGTAGCAAAGCTACAACTGGGACCTGAGCCTGTTGACTCCTGAGTAGGTACTCTAGCCACCACTCTATACTGACTCTGCTGGCCCCTGTCACAGTGTAAGGCAGGTGAGAGCATCCTTCCACGAAGATAAAGAAACTGAGGCACAGAGATATTAAATAACCTGCTCAGGCCCCAGAGCTAGTACATGACTAAGCCAGGATGTAAACACATATTTAGTCTGATTTTAAATCCAGCTATTTGCACCCCACCACAATGCCTTTTATTTGAATGTCATGAGAAAAGCAGGATATTTTGTTCTTCCTAGAGTGTTAACCTCAGTTTTTCCATCGGTAACGATAGAGATGCCCATACAAAGAATGCTTTCAGGAAACCGAAGCTCCAGTGTGTCAACACTAAGGGTTTTCTTAGTTTGTAGGAGCACGTTCTTATTTGCCGGCTGTCTCCTTTCCTTACTGAGGATTTCTCTTACTTCACATTGGCATGGGTCCTCCACGCATCACTTTCCAGGGCCACTTTCTTTTCTCCCCAGAGTTCCCCCATTTAGTCAGAGGGGAGGAGCCAGAGCAACCTGTGACAAGCAGCCCAACCACGTTGGAAAGTTTTTGTACAACTTCTCTGCTCAAACTCAAATTCCCTGCTATGTCTCACCTCACTTCCTAGTGGAAAGGTTTGCACGTCACTGGCCAGTGAGTTTGTAACTTTTGTTTAAGTTTGTCTTTACATTTTACACATCCGTTCTACAATCTCCAATCACAGGCTACCCAGAACAGCCTGGAAATCCAAACCTGACAAGCTAGCATGGGATCACACTGGAACCACCCTGTGAAATGCCAGAGCCAACCTCACAAATTCAGCTCTTCGTACTTGAATCACCAATCACCTGGCATGTTGACTTACACTGACTACAGACAACTTCTCTGACTGCTCTTAAGCAGTAACTAGCTCATATTCAAACACTTAACACCTTCAGATATGGAGCAAGCTAATATGAGGCACTCCATAAATAATTACTTCCCTCTTCCCCATATCCATAACTTAGTTCTGCCCAAGATGCTCAGCTTCAGAAATGGTCAAACGTGGCCATATTACTAGGCTATTATTCAGCTTTTCTTACGTCTGGGTCTTGCAGAGAATTAATTATATACTCTTCTAAATTCAGGAGAAGCAAACCATTTTCCACCCTTAAAAATCAAGCATCCCCACTTCTTATTGTAGATAGAGGGAACCTTCCCAGAGAATTTTGAAGAAGTATCCCATAGTGGATTGATCAAGGTGAAAATTGTCAGAGCAGTATGACAGTTTTATCTCCCCTGAGACCCCAATAACCTTGAAAGCACTTTGCCCCTAGATCATAGATTAGCTCCAAAAGGCCAGCCTTGATACATAGCATGCTGTCGGGTATCAGTGCTGTGGAGGTCATTTGAAGCATAAACACAAGGCCAGACTGGAGCTATGTAGCTGTCACTTATCCTTGATGTGGCATATGGAAGTGTCCTAACTACATAGTTAATGACTGTGATCCCTTACACAAGCCAAATCATAATTGCTTTTGCTTGGCATACCTCTAATTGATTGCACTGGTTCAACAGAAGGAAACCCTTATCACGGGCATATCTTTGAAATAGTGAGGGTTCAGTTCCGGACTACCACAATAAAGTGTGTGTCTCAATAAGAAGAGTGTTGCAGTAAGGCGAGTTGTAATCTTTTTGTGGGTGGAGGGTCTTGCCTTATTTGTAAAAATGAGGTGTGTTCGTATGTGTAGCAACTGGGAGAATTTTTTAAGGTTTATTACTGATTCCTGATGTCCAAGGTCAAACTTGAGGATTGTTTCATCTTTTAAAAGAAGTAGACTTTCACCTCTTGCCCACTATAACTAATAACTAGTGGTTGGGAGATTCCAATTAGCCATCCCAGGTAGTGTGGTGATAGATACTAACGTGCACAGCCTTGGTCTCATTCTTGTCATAGCATGGATGTTCATAGAGAAATCCCTGCCAACAGATGGGCACAGCTTACGTGCAAGTCTTCCCAGAGTTGTGATCCAGGGCCGAATAGACTGTTGCCACATTCTTACAACATGGTGAATAATGAATGCAAAAGAAAGAGAAAGAAAACTACTATAAAACTAGAATCTGTTGCATTTTCCCTTAGATGTTACCCCTTAGCCACTTATAAAACAACACAATACCAACAAACTTACACTCATCCCAGGATGACCATTCATCAGCAATAGTTAAATATATAGTTAATTCACAAACAGTTAAACCTGATCCTTTTTCTCCCTAATGTAGCAGAGGCTGAATACTCGTGATGCCTTTCCATGCTTAATTTAAAGGAAAAAAGTAGACTAGGGAGCAAGATAATCCTCAAAAATAAAAAAAGATAACCCAATATACAAAATAGAAAAATCAATAGGGAGAAAAATTATTCACGTGAAAAATCCTGTCACAAATGCTTAGTCTAGTATGTTTCAAATATGAATCATGAATATACACTTTTTATATACTGCAAAGATGTAAGCCGTGGATAATAAAACCCTCACTGCCTACCTTGAAACGAAAGTCTGATGTTTATCTTCGCCAGGGAATGATGACATGCTCTACTCGTAGGAGACGTAGCGGTGGAACACATGTCCCTATTTACTTCTCTTAGATGTAACTTCTAGCGCGGCCATCCTGACTCTGAGCTAGGACGTCAGCCTTTCATGCTACTGCGGTCTTCCAGCCCTCAAACCTATCCAGGTTTTGATTCTGCCTCTGGTGGGACTTGCCTAGTTGTTTCCAGCCTTGACTGCTGTTCAGCCTAGATTTGACGAAATATATTTAACCACTCTCCAAATCCGACTTTGTTGGATTGTTTCCAGTGCTTCGATCTGAAAACTCCAACATGGAACGTGAGATTTCTTTGTTCCTATTTGATCCTAAATTTTTTCTAGACTACAGACCTAGTTGACCAGTAAATACCTAACACATGTCATCCTGCTTGCTGGGACCCATCCTCCCCTGCACCGAAGTGCACCATCCATCCAGGCAGGCACACACACACCCAGACCTGCACATCCATATACAAACAGAGCTGGAAATGTCAGTGGTACTGCCGTGAGCCCCCTGGCAGCACATGGCGACTGCAACCAGCGCTTTTCTCTTTTCTCGGATTTGGGGACAGGGTCCCTGCTGTGTGATACAAATTACAATAAAGAAATTTGAACCACAGTGAGGAGCAAAGGGACAGCACCGTCTCCTGGAGTTGATCGTGGAAAATCCCGGGCCCATTGCTCATGAGACCCAGGGCTACACACTGAAATACACTCTAAGGAGAAGCCTCCGACGTCCCTTGCAGAATTTTTATTTCTTAAATAAAAGTTATTGAATACCTACTCCGACCAGTGTTACAGCAGCAAACAGGGCCCACTCTGTTCCCCTCTTCACAGATCCGATGCCTAGAAGTTAGGGGAGGGAGAAGGAAGGCAGCCAGGTGATAAAAACTGGAGCAGCCAGGTTCTGCGTTTAAAGCATGGATATGATTATCATACTTCCTCCATTCACTCCCCACACCGCCCGATCTCCGTGTGTGCTAGGTCTTGATTTATATGACTTGGTTATAATGGCATATGTCCCATCACGTTGATTAAAATGATATGCTACTTAGAGGTTAGAACAAAGTTACTATTCACTGAATATAAGAATAGCTCTAAATGTAGAAGGAAAGCAGCATTGTAGTGTTGGAATTTTCACAAGGGAGGAAGAAGTGAGAAGAAAAACATCAAACTTGGATCTCTGATGCACTGTACACTCAGCAAAGGAAATAAAACATACTGTGTTTTCAGATTACATAAACTCAGTCTGTGTTAACAAGGGTAAGAGGTGTGTAAAATTGGGGGGAAAGTAAACCTAGATCATATAAGGAGTTACTACATTGATGGTGTTGCAATTGTTGCTCAATTCAGGTTAAAAAAGAAGTCGGTGACATTTCCATCCTAATCAACAATGCTGGCATCGTAACAGGCAGAAAGTTCCTCAACTGCCCAGATGAACTTATGGAAAAGTCTTTCGATGTGAATTTCAAAGCACATTTATGGGTAATTGTTTTTTCTTATAATAAATATTATCCTCTAAATAAAGCACAGTCTTCTCAATTTTAGATTATCCTGGTCTACCCAGTTATCTTCTCCTAATCCAACTTAACCCACACCTCCCAGGGCCTCGGCTCAGGAAGTCCTACGAAGACACTACCATTTATTCATTGCCAAGACTATCCTAGGTGCCTCAATGAGATGAGGAATCACAGAAGTTTAAAGATTTGCTCAAGGCTGCACAGCAAGTGACAGCCCTTAGACATGACCAGGACAACCTTATCATTTGCCAAAACTGGAAATCTTTTGAAAGTGAAATGGGGCATTCTTGGTAAGGAGGCCTTAATCAGATCTGTTCTGGGCAGATCATACACCCAGGTACCTGACTCGGTACCTCACCAGGGAAAGAAGCGTTTCTAGCAGTAGCCCTTGTGACTGACTACATGCTGTGGACATTAAGGGACACAGCCCCTGACATCCAAGGTGATGTACCCACTTTCAGAAGTTGCATTTTCTTGGTGATTGCTGAAACCAGTCATGTCAGGCCTCCCCGTGCCCTGCACATCCCCTCGTTCTGCCTCTTTTAGCACTTGAACCATTTTGTTCCCTCCCCGCTCACAGCTCGTCCTTCCCGGGGCCAGCTCTCCTTCAGAGAGGGAGTGTGCTGGGGGTTTCTGAGATCCCCTCCATTCTCCTCACACCTGTCCACATGGACCTCCACCCAACTCTCCTTTGACAGCCTTTAAATTTTATTTTGAGCCTTGGCCTGGTGGTTCATTTGATTGGAGCGTATCACCCGATACACCAAAATGTTGCGGGTTTGACTACCCATCGGGGCCTATACCTAGGTCTCGGGTTTGATCCCCAGTTGGGGCATGTACGGGAGGTAACCAATCTATGTTTCTCTCATTCTCATATTTCTCTCTCTCTCTCTCTCTCTCCCCCCCTACCTTCCCCTCTCTCTAAAATCAATAAACATATCCTCGGGTGAAGATTTAAAAAAATGTTTGGAGTTTGTAGGTTTTCTGTCCCCTAGTTTCACCAAAAATGTGATGGTGCTGGTGGTATTCTTGGTGTTCTCTTTAGTTTTCAGGAGAAAGATGGAAAGATTTAGAACCAAGTGGCCACCATGCTCCTTGAGGAACTACTGCAAGTGATTTATGTTGTCTCGTCCCAAATGCCCCTCTGCTTCACCAGAATGAATTAAGAATATATGGTCAGAATGAAAATAAAGACAATGTCTTTAAAAATCTGCACCCTCGTGGCTTTCGTGTTCTTTTCCCACCTCTTCTGCTTTCATGGTTTCCTCGTTCCGTCCTTCTCTCTTCTTTCTCTCATTCTCCTTCCTGAAATACTTATGTTTCCCTGGCTGTTCTGCCCCTCACAGCCTCTCACTCTGTACACTGTTCCTGCCAAGTCCATGTACGTTCTTTGACCACCTGCATGCAGTCAGCACTTACTTGCTAGAGGGTCAGAGTGCATGATGACAAGGGTGCCAAGGGGAGTGTCCCCAGGGGAGAAGTGAAGTGACTCATAGCAGAAGCCTGAGTGCTTCTCCGTGCTGCTCGTTTTGATTTTCCATCTCTCTATACTTGCCGGGTTCTCTCTGAAACTCATTATGTTGCAGACAAAAGTTAGTTGACTTTTATAAGAGATCCCTGTTCTCATATTTATTCATATTAGGAAACAAATATTTGGTTATTATTTCTTTGTTGCAGAATACATCTTGCAAAACTCATTGCTCTCTTCTTTATCTTTTTTCTCCAGATCCCACATCAAAGGTGAAGGTGTCCTATAGCCCTCAGACACAGCATACATCCCCTTTCTAACAGATAATCTCTTTGTATGACATAGAATAATATTAAAAAACAATTATTTGAAGAAGTAGAGATAAATTTTAAAACACAGTGGTATTTTTAAACTGAAACCAACAACAGTTTTGTCCTGTAAACACTATTCAAAAAACTTTGAAATTCAAATATGATCCCGGGGGGAAAAAGACAATATATACCTAAATAATCTTATTCTTGATTATAATCTAAATAATCATCTCTTTTCCTTTCTGGATTGTGGGTTCCACAACTAAGATTCTCCTGTACTGCTTCAGTTATTATCTTGATATTGTGTTTTTTTAAAGTGAAATAGGACTTATGGGACCAAAGCCAGGAGCTTTTGATGCTGTAGCCTAAGATCGAAGGTCTCCATGGAATGTAACAGACATCTATAGTGCTATATTTTCCTGAGGAGATATAACATAAAATGTAATAAAATAAAATTAAAAATAAAGGTCAAATACAAGCAAAATATAAGTGAATAAATGATTTATAATAATACTGGTATACCATGAGGAAAATATTGATTTAATAGTTTAAACAAGTTAACATGGTTACTCTCCAGATGTTTTAAGTTTTTATATCCCAGTGCCTTCAAGTATTTTTATGAGCTTAAAAAAAATGTTTAATCACAATGATTATATAAATATCCTAGATGTAAAATGTGGTATAAAGCATTAAAAGTTTTACTTTGCTCTTTTTAGACTTATAAAGCCTTTCTTCCTGCTATGATCGCTAATGATCATGGACATTTGGTTTGCATTTCAAGTTCAGCTGGATTAATTGGAGTAAATGAACTGGCAGGTAAGAAAAATGTAATATTTCACTTTTGCACTTTTTTCATTTTTTAATTATATTTTATTGATTATGCTATTACAGTTGTTCCATCTTTTCCCCCTTTACCCTCCTCTACCCAGCACCCCCATTCCCTCAGCCAATCCCCACACCTTTGTTCATGTCCATGGGTCATGCATATAAGTTCTTTGGCTTCTCCATTTCCTGTCCTGTACTTTATATCCCCCTGAATATTCTGTAACTACCAAGTTGTGCTTCTTAATCCCTTCACCTTTTTACCTATTCCCCCAAATCCCCCAGCCTTCTGGCTGCCATCAAACCATTCTCTGTGTCTATGATTCTGTTTCTGTTCTGCTTGTTTGCCTAGTTTGGTTTTTTACTTCAATTGTTGATAGATATGTGTTTATTGTCATTTTATCGTTCATAGTTTTGATTCTTTATCTTAAATAAGTCCCTTTAACATTTCATATAATAATTGTTTGGTGATCACTCTTTTAGCTTTTTCTTGTCTGGGAAGCTCTTTATCTGCCCTTTGATTGTAAATGATAGCTTTGCTGGATAGAATAATCTAGGTTGTAGTTCCTTGCTTTTCATCACTTTGAATATCCCTTGCCAGTCCCTTCTAGCCTGCAAAGTTTCTTTTGAGAAGTCAGCTGACAGTGTTATGGGAACTCCATTATAGGTAACTGCCTGCTTATCTCTTGCTGCTTTTAAGAGTCTCTCTTTATCTTTAACCTTTGGCATTTTGATTATGTTGTGTCTTGGTATGGTCTCTTTGCGTCCACCTTGTTTGGGACTCTCTGTGCTTCCTGGACTTGTATGTCTATTTCCTTCACCAAATTAGGGAAGTTTTATTGTTTAATTATTTTTTCAAATAGAGTTCCAATTTCTTGCTTTTTCTCTTCTCCTTCTGGCAGCCCTATGATACAAATATTGGAATGCTTGAAGTTGTCCGAGAGACTGCTTACACTATCCTCATTTTGGGTGGGGTAGGGTGGGAGGTGATTCTTTTTTCTTGTTACTATTCTGGTTGCTTGTTTTATGTTTCCTTATGTTCCAGATCTCTGTTTTGATTCTCTGCTTCACCCACTCTACTGTTGATTCCCTGTTGATCGTCCTTTATTTCAATTTGTGTATACTTCATTTCTGACTGGATCTTTTCTATGCTGTTGGGATACTCAATAAGTTCCTAGAGCATCCGTATAACTAGTGTTTTGTACTCTGCATCTGAAAGATTGCTTCTCTCCATTTTTAGTTTTTTTCTGGAGTTTTCATCTGTTCTTTCATTTGGGCCATCCTTCTTTGTCTCCTCATTTTGGCAGCCTCCCTGTGTTCACTTCTATATATTAGAGAGAGCTGCTATGACTCCCTGCCTTGGTCGTGTGGCCTAATATAATGGGGGTCCTGTAGGGTCCAGTGGCACAGCCTCCCCTATCACCCAAGCTGGGTACTTGAGGTGCGACCTCTGTGGTCTGAGTACACCCTCCTCTTCTTGTTGAGCCTTGATTTCTGTTGGCAGGTCCATGGGAGGGATTTAGTCAGGCCAGTCAGCTGCAAGGACTGGCTTTGACTGCTGAGCACCAACCTCCACCCTCATGGAAGATCAGATGTGCAGGGGCCCACTCCATAAAGCAGAGCTTATTCAGCAGGGCCCTGGTGCCCCCATGTGTTCTGCCTGGGGCACAAGCTATAAAGTGATCAGCAGCTCACTGCTTCTTGCATGGGGCTTGGAAGTGCTCTAGCAAAGCCAGGCTGTGAACCCAGGCTACTAGTGCCAGGGCTAGAGCCACTTAGCAAGGTACAGGGGCTCACTGAGGCCAGCTGCTGCTTGTTTGAGAGGATTTAGAAAGATCAAAAGCATGAGCTAAGACAAGTCGAATGAAAAACCTGTGTTAACCGTTTGGGTGGGCTGGTAAACTGGGTGAGGTGGAGTCTCAGGGAATCACCAGGGTGGGGCAAAGAGTCTGAGCCAAGTTGATTGAGTCTCAGATATGGTGCCTGCTCCGTCTCTGCGGGGGAAGGGCTCAGAACAGGGGCTATGGCCTCTACCAGCTGTTCTGTCTTGAAGAAAGCTGTCCCCCAGCTCTCGCTCTGATGCCAGATACTTCAGCTCCTTCCTGTATATCACTGATGCCTTTCAAGCTGCTGTCGTGGTGCTGAAGCTCAGAGGGATTGAATCCGAGTAAGTCCAAGTGCAGGCCCTTTAAAAGGAACTGTCTGCAAATCCAGTAGTTTCTACCACCAACTTAATCTCCACTGGTTTTTATAGCCAGAAGCCACAGGGACTTACCTTCCTGGCACCGGAACCCTGGGCTTTGGGGCCTGGTGTGCGGCTGGGACCTCTCGCTCCCGATATCCCTTTGATTTTTTTGCCACACGTGGGTGTGTGACCAGCCCATCCCACATCTCCACATCTCCACCTTTCCTATCAGTCTGGATGGATATGGTTTCATCTTTAATTTCCTGGTTGCAGGACCTCCATTCGACTCAATTTCTGGCAGTTCTGAGTGATGGTTGTTCTAAAGTTTAATTGAAATATTTACATGGTTGTGCAAGGAGCCAAGCCATGTTTACTATGCCACCAGCTTAGAGATCTAGCTCTGATATCATTCTTTATTAATTTCAATTTGGAGAAATTTCACACTATGGCAGTGGTATCCAAGCTTCCATAGCTAGTAGATTGTGGTGCTAAGATTCAAACCCACAGTCTACTTCCAGGGTCCAGGCAGTTAGAAATGAACAGAACAAGGACAATGGACCAGGTACAGAAGGTCAGCAGGGCAGAAAGTCCCAGGTGCCTAGCAACAGACACAACTGGGGAAACAAGGACCTCACCCCCAGGGTAACCTTTCCTCCCCTAGGAAATCCACTGGTCATGCAGTTTAGACCCTTCGTATTTGCACTTTTTTCGGACTTTAACTTACATAATAGCTGTGAGTAATCAGCTTTGACTTGCACCAATAATGAAGATAATAAAATAAGAAGGATATTCAATAAGGGAGGTGGCTGAGAACTGAATAGTGCATCAAAACTGCCCATCAGATATACTTACCCATATTTGAAGTATGTGCTTTGGAATCATTAGGTCTTATGCAATCTCCTGGGTTTAAAAAAAAAGGGGGAGAGAGAGAGAGAGAGAGAGACTTTACTGATGAATGTTTTTACACAAGTGATTAGCATAGTCTCCGTCTGCCAAATAGCCAGGCCCTGTCATCAGCACGGTAAACATGACGGCTCTGCCTTCTGAAGTCTCCCCCTGCTGTCAGTTTGGAGATAATTTCTCCACCCGAAGAAACCGCAGCTTTACCTCTTTGCTTCTCCACTGGTTGGAAGACTTGCACAAAGTGGTTGTCATCTCTATCTCCCTTGCAACTGACTTGACATTAGCAGTGGGGAAGGGTCAAAGAGATATACCAAGGTCCTTGGTGATGGTCGTCCCACTCAGGAGCTGACTCTAGGAGGAGAGAGAAATCTTGTCCTTCCCTACCAGGGCACCGCCTGGAGCGACATTCTGTGTACTGGCTGACACATCCCTGAGACTCATGTATCAGAGAGCCTAGCTGCAAGACTCGGGTAACTTTGGCCAGCTTGCCCATTGGGTACTTCCTTACGCTTTTGAGCTGAGCGGCACAATTCTGGTCTAAGCACAGTTCATCCCAGTTATTGGAATAGGATTTTCAGAACCACCGGTCACCTAAACTTACACACATCTCCATCTCCCTGTACCCTGGACTTCCCTTGTTCTGTCATTCTTAGAAATCATCACATGTTAGTATTACCTTTCTCTTATAAGTCTGATAAATGATGAAACTTTGAAATAATGCAAGTATATTTACAGCTTCTGTTAATCCTTTTTCTGATATAGTATCTCTCTATCTTCAGCTGGCCTCTTCCACCCACAGCTGACCTTAGAAACAAGTGCAGGCCTTTTGTAATTCCCACAGCAGAGGCCCTGGCTCCCCTGCATCAGAACCACCGAAGTGGTTGTTTAGAATGCAGATTCCCTGGTCCTGGGCCATATCTGCTCGTCGTAGCCCTGGGGGCCAGGGGGCCCCGTCGAGCTGCATTTATACAAAATGACTCCATTGATCCTAGAAGCAGGTCAGGACTCCTCTCCCCCCCTTCCTTCTACGGTCTTACCCACCGCCTTGGGCAGCAGTGGGCCTGACAGCCCCACACTTGGCACTCACAGCCTGGTTCTTGCCAGCTGCAGCAGCTGCTTCTCAGCAGAGCAAGTGCATATACCTCATTTGACTGTGAGACAAAGGAAAGGAGAAGTCCAGCTAAAATGCCTGTTCTACTCCAGACTTTTGCATTCAGTGAACTGAATATTGAGGTGTTTACTTGAAGTGAGAGAGATTGCAGACAGCGGGCTCTGAGCCCGGGGTGTCCAGCCTGTGGCCCGTGTGCTGCATGTGTCCCAGGAGGGTGATGAATGCAGCCCAACACAAAATCGTAGATTTACTTAAAACATTATGAGACTTTTTTGTGATGACACATTTCACTTGTATGTAATGTACTTAAAGTGGCCAAGACAAGTCTTCTTCCAGTGTGACCCAGAGATGCCAAAAGGTTGGACATCCCTGCAAACTGACATAAATGCCACTTTCCACTCCCCCTGCATTTTTAAGATATTTAAGAGATTGAGATTTAAGCTACTGACCCCTTCGTTTTTCTTCTGAAAGTAGAAGAAAGAGTTATAGTTAGAAGAAAATTTCACCTGAGCATGATGACCCACTCTTCCCTCTCTTGCCGTGCCTCTTACACCACTTACTATTTTTCTTCTTTTGTGCATCTTCCTGTCCTTTGGGTTGAAGTGCTTTGGGACAGGGACTGGATGCACACACCATGTGCCCCACAAAACAGCTAGCCCACTGTCTGACCCTTCATCAACATGAAAGGACGGTCTAGCGATGTGACCATAAGGGGCTCCCCTCGCACCCATTCTCTGTTGGTTAGTGTTATGAGGAGACCTTAACATAATGCTATTTTAAAACTTCAGAATATATATCAGCATTGTTTGTCTTTTTCAGATTATTGTGCAAGTAAATTTGCGGCCTTTGGATTTGCTGAATCTATATTTATGGAACTATTTGCTCAGAAAATAAAGGGGATCAAAACTACTATCGTGTGCCCATTTTTTATAAAAACAGGAATGTTTGAAGGTTGTACTACTGGGTAAGTATGTCCTGTAATGTCAAAGAAACTGCATTTTAAAAAAATAATCAGTTATTTATTTTATTTCTCTACCTGTTTTTTAAAGCTGTATAAAAAGATGTATTTGGGGGATTCAGCCTGATTTATAAATGGCTTCAGAATTTCTTTTTTACTTAAATGTGTTTGTATTTAAGATACTGAGTTTGATATGAATGGTTCGTCAAAGCCGTGTCCCTCTAGCAGGCACTTTATAGCCTGAATTTGCTCATCTGTCTCCCCGGCACCCAGGTCCATTCCCTTGCCACCACCCAGCTTCCCTCTGCCCTCTTCCCTGATTCCACAGAAGGACGGGAAATCACTGAGGGACACGGATGCCCCATTCTGTGTCTCGTGGAGATGATAGGAAATGAGTTTGCAAAGACCTGCTTTATAATTAGACCTCGTTTAGTATGGTTTTACATGTGTGCATGTTGTACATCAATGTATTAATTAGAACCATTTTCCATATTTTCCTCTTCATATCCTAGTTATTACCGTGTTTATGCGGGAATAAATAGATCAGCCCCGGAAGTGAAAGAAGCAAAGAAATGATAATGTATTACAACCTTTTTATCCTCAATATGTAAGAATTGTTTTTATTTGTTAACTTTGGGTTGGTTTGTTTGTTTGTTTGCCCCCTAGCTGTCCTTCTCTGTTACCAATTGTGGAACCAGAATACGCAGCCAGAAAGATAGTCGATGCTGTCCTGCAGGAAAAAATGTACTTGTACATACCAAGGTTCATATACTTCATGGTGTTTTTAAAAAGGTAACAATATCAGCTTATATGACTCCCCTAAGGTATCAATCAACAGCTTTTTCCATGTCCTCCCAGGCGAAGCCACTTAAAAATTATCCAATAATTGAATGAATTCTGATTCCTTCCTTGTGCCCATTTGCTGATGTAATCTCAAATTTGCATAGTTGCCGTGCCTCCCAGGGATCAAGAAAATGGAGCTGGATCCTGCCAGCTGACTTAGTATTATTGTCAAAAAGAAGAGGGTTCATGCGGGAGGTGAGGGTGGAGAAGGCCACGAAGCTACAAGTCAGGAGAACTGAGACTTGCTTCTGGTTTGGCTACTAATTTCTGTTTGACCTTGAAGGAGTCATTAATGTCCTTGTTCCTCAAGTTCCTCACCATGTCACTGTCAGGGTCAAATAAGATATCAAATGGAAACACTTTAAATATCAGCAAACTGACTTACTTGGAAGGCAGTTTGTTTTAGAAGGTATCACACAATTCTAACATTACAAATTCCCTACTGCAACAAAAGTGTTCAAATCAGAAAAATTTCTGTGGTTCTTTTATGGGAACATTTTTTTTTAAATAAAGAGCCTAGGTGAGTATAAGGTTTTCATTTTAAAGGAAGATGCTTCCATGATATAAGATGACAGATTTCTGAGGACAAACAGAAAATTCTTTGGAGACTTGGAATTTAAATTGTCAACATTCTATTTGAATTTGAATTTCTAATGCCAGAGATTATAGTGAATACCTAGGTGGCGTTAAGGAAAAAAATGCACATCTATTGTCGTCTCTGACTTTTTATCTTTTTTAAAAAGAGTTGTTTTCGTAAACTTGAAAGCTATTTAAGTGCTTTTTTTAAAAGGCTGCCTTTTTTCTTCCCTGAGGGTGTATATGTGCAGGTGATCTAGAAGCACAAGATGGGGATCTGAATGTGTCATCCCTGCTGTCAACAATTGAGTAGTTTCCCATAGCCCTTAGATTAAGAACCAAATGTCCTAGGCTAATGATTCTCAATCCTGGCTGCTTTAACCATAAGACTTTTTTAAAATACCTGTACCTAGCTTCTCCTCTAACTTAGTCAGAATCTTTGTGGATGAGGCCTGTGTTATAATTTTGTAAAAACCATGTGTCTGACACTCGCCTGTCCAGTCTTGTCTGCCACCACCCTCCCTCTCCCTGCCTCTTCTCAGCCTACTGGCAGAGTCCTTGGTACTGGAAGCAGTCCAGGGCATTTGCACATGCTGTACCACCTCTTGGCTTAAGCGTTCTTTCCCTGACTTCCCAGAATATCCTAAATGGCTCCAATGCACAGTCTCCTAGCACCTGACCTTGGCTTCCTTTGAACATTTCAGAGCTGCCATTATACATTTATTTGTGAGGCTTCCCCATTGGGTTGTAAGTTCCTTGAGATTAGAGGCCCATTAGTTACTGCTCACTGTTGAGTATTTTCAGCTCCTCGGGCCTGACAAAAAAAGGAGGCATTCAATACTTATAGCAAATGTGGGAAATGAAGGACAGGTTGGAAGATGATTCAATATTTTGTGTCACAAGTTTTAAGAGATTGAAAAATATATATATTTTTAAAAGTCATGTGTAAACCTAAGGAAGCATTGTTACAAAACATTGAACCCCACTTTATGTTAGCAACAGATCTCTCACCCGTGCTTCAAAGACAAATACCATTTGGAAAATAAAATTACAGAACTAATATAAAAAATGTTTAACCGTGGGTTTACTGAATGACCTGTGGACAAATTGAAATTATTTTTTAGGAGAGAAGCTTTTTCTCATGCTAGTCACGGGATAGTCATGTCAGAATAGCTATTGCGTCCATGCTGACAGGAGTGTAGGGCTCGGAGTCAAGACCAGACGCTGGAGCCAGATATTTCAGGAGTGTGTGGTATGGGTAAAACTGCGACTAGAGGAAACTTTGTGCTGTAAGATGGTTAAAGAGCTGGAGAGGGGAAACCCCTGAAAAGATAACCGCCCCTTAAAAGGATGCGGCAGCGCCTTTGCCCCCCTTCCCTGCCTTCCGTTGCGTTTCAGTGCTGAGATGCGTCGCCTGCCGCTTAGGAACGTTTTTTAGTTACAGGAACAGCAGTGCCAAATCGTATGAAGCAACTGCTGATTCCCAGGTCTCAGGTCATTTTCTAGATTGTAACTAGTCATCTTGTTAGACTGCCCCCTTACAGGGAAGCCTCACAAGGAGACCTGTTTGGTAATTGAACCACTCCCCTCTGTTGAGTGGAAATTGGCCTCGTTTTGAACTTCCAGCGTTTCCATTACTCTTGACAACAACAGTTGTTCAGCTCTTTGAGCATAGATCTCATGCCTTATGTCCACCACAGGCCAGCAGTCACCGCTCTTCCTGCACGAGCAGATGTCTTTCCTCTTTAGCGAATGGGATCTACTTTGTGCAATGAACCAAAACTCATTCTTACATCCCTGAACTTCTTCACCCTACACCTAGCACAGGAGTTCTGACTGACAGGACTGACTAAGGCCGTGTGGCAGGGCAAAGGGTGTTTGATGAGGAGATTGACATCTGGAGTTACAATCCTACTGTTTGCTAAGTCTGTGCCTCTGAACATGACCTTTATTCTCTGGGTCCAATTTCCTCATTTATGATCTAGAAGACCTTGCTTGTTACAGCTTGTAAATGAGTGAATGTAATGATTTTACTGGACGGTGTTGTGTGTTCACAGAACAGTGGCTACACTTGCTAATAGCAACTAGCAACACCAGTTGTAAAGAACATGGGACTTAATTTTTCTAATTTTTTAAATAAGTATAGAGTTTATCTTTTTAAAAAGTATGTCCTATACTTTTATAGGATATTAGTTCTCGGCCCTGGATTGAGAAAGAGGTACCTAGTTTCGAGCAGACTCTGGGAACATAAGTTCAGTGAAGGGGACCACATAACACACTCCTTCAAATACTCACCCCACAAGCGCTGGAGAGTGCCTGATGTGTGCCATGTGTTACTGGCCATCCTCCGGTTGGGGGTTACAGCAAAGAGCAAGGGGGACAAGTGTCCCTGTCCTTGTGGAAATTATCTTCCTAGAGGGTAGGGAACAGTGAGCAAACAAAAAACAATAAAGTTAAGGGAAGGTATGCTCTGTGGTCATAAGTGCTATGAAGAATTATAAAAAAGGGAAAGGAAACCCAAGAGTGTAAGGAACAGGAGTACAAGCTGAGATTTAATTTTCAGTATGGTGCTCAGGGAAGGTCTCCTGGAAGAGGCAGTGTTTACAGGAAACCTAAAACTGGGGAGGGTGGGAACCACCTGGTTTTCTTGGGGTACCCCCTGAGGGACATTGAGCACAGGTCCTCTACCCCATCCTTAGTTCAAGTCTCAGATTTACTGTACCTGCTGTGTTTACTGTGCCTCTCCTCATCAGGATTGAGGGGGTCAGAGTGCTCTGTTAGGAGGGGCAGGTGGGGGTGGAGTCGATGAAGTCTTAGTTGGGTCTCGCCAAAGACTGACGACCTACTGCATCTAACTCTTGCAGTAGCGGAAAGAAAAATTGATTTTACACTGGAAGAAACTGAGGCTCACGAGCCAGGGAGCTTACCTGAGATGACACTGTAAATGACAGAGCTAGGTTTCAAGGCAGGCTCACCTGACTCCACAAGACTTCACCACCTCCTGTCAATCACTACACAGTGTAAGGAAGCTTTGGAAATGGTCATGAGAAGCGAGTTGAATAATGTAAACGAAGCAGAGAGAGAGATCGAGACCCTGGGCCAGTGTCCTCGCACAAAGCAGACAAGCCCAAGGTGACCCTGAGGCATGCACGTTCCGTAATGTGTCCATGTGTGAATTCATCTGTGACAGTTCTGCGGCTCTGCTTTTCAGCTGTGCTGATAAAGATGCTTTTATGAATAACCGAGAATGTTTACTCTTGTGTTCGCTTTAGTGTGTTGCCCATCAAGGTGGGACTGCTGCTGGCCGAATATATGGGCATCTTCAGTGTAATGAATGGCTTCGTTGGAAAAAAGAAGAACTGAAGACCAACTCTATGGTTGACGTCATCTGATACCCAACATTACCTACTGCTTATTTCAGTGAAGAAAAGGATTTTTGTCTGATAGAGTATAGCTGGAAACTATAAGTACCATTCTTCTTCTTCTCTCTGGACTAGTATTTTCAACCAATGCTTTTGAAAATACTGGCAATGTTGCTATCTGCTCTTATGTTGAGTGTTTTTTAATTAATAAAAACAGCTCATTTTTGTCATCTCTGCTTGCAACAGATGTGAGAGAGAGGATCCTCTCACATAATGCATGCTTACCTGGAGCGCCCTCTCTCCAGAGGACACAGAACTCTGGATTTCCCATTGCCCTGCTCTCGTCCTTGGCCGTTTTGAGCCCCTGTGTGTCCCCTGGTGTAGAAAAAGCCAGCCTCCCGTGTCCGTCTTGCCAAAGCAGCCACACAAATGCTTGCTTCTACACACCCTGGATGCTCACGGAGTGAGTGCGGTCCCACTGAAAGTACATCAGGTGCCATGTGAGGGACCCTTGCTGTCCATTCCCTGATATCCATAGCAGGCACTGACCATAGGACACACTCTCAATGGGATCACAATTTTTCCCTAAAAGAGATCAAAGAATGGTTGCTTCACACTCTGACAATGACATACAACTGAATTATATGAAATGCTACCTACTAATCCAGAAGACACATTCATGTGATTAATTTCAAGTGTTTAATTTAGTATTTCAAGTTGGGATTCTTGTTGAGGTATCTTTCCACAGGATGGACAATTTTATGCGTTAGTATTCATCAGTGCTTCCTTCATTGCAGATTGGTTGTATTCTTACAGTTTAGTCAACTGGCCAACTGCTTCCATGCTTTGGAGAATCACCATAAAAGCAAGATTAAGAGAAATGTGTTAATTATCATACCCTGCAACGCCTTCTCAGGCTGGATGGGACAACCTGCCTCGCCAGAAAGACAGCAGCCTTTCTCTCTTATCCTCTTTTGTGTGGGGAGAGGGAAGGATGAGGGGTACCTTAGAAGACCCTGTGAGAGCCAAAAGAAAAGAGTTTAAATATCTTGGGGGTCAGTTGCTCTTAGAGGGGCAGCAGGAATATGGAGTCTGGAATTCATTGTGCACTGATTTATCTTGAGCTGTCTGTATGATTCTGACAACTCTGTTCCTGTATTTCCTTTCCATTCTGAAGCCTTTCAAAAAAACAAGCAAACTTGTTTTATGATGATAAAAATGATAGCTAATATTTACTCTGCCTGACATGAAGCTAAGCACTTTATACACATTATTTCATAAAACAAGAATATTGTTTTATTACTCAAAGAATAAAGCTATTGTATGCCAAAGAATGAAAGGTACTTATTTCACAGCAGTGACACCCTGCTGAACTGTAGATGTGTACTGAGAGGATGAAAAGGCCCTGTTAGACTAACCCACTGATGTTCCCAATCCTTGGTTAACGAGGTTAATTAACAGAGAGGTACAATATTGCTCCTATATTACAATTCTAAAAGCGTATGTTCTAGGGGCCTGTCTATTTAGTTGAAGAATAAAGAAGAGGCTCTTAGGGGATTTAGTAGAACAAAGATCTGGGGCATAGTGGGCATCCACCTCTCGTAACAGCGTTAACAGCAATTATTTCTAATTGGAGAGCATCTTGGCTGGACTGTTACAAAGACCCGAAATTCAGTTGTGGTTTTACAGTACCCGTAAAATTGTCTAAACAAATTCAGATTTACTTGAAGTACTCATATGAGAAGAGACCACATGTAAATTAGAGGATTCTAGAGGGTAATAAATAACAAGGTGATTTAATACCACTTGGGAGCAAGTGTTCTCAGCATGTGTTTCATACAACTTCCCGTCTGATAGTTAACCCTGATGATGCCATAATCAAAAGCCTCAGTAAGCCTTAAAAAATGAAAGGCTAAAGGACAAAGACTGTATGGCAGGATAGGGCATGCAACCCTCCAGGATGGCATCATATGGCATACTGGAGCCACCATGCTGCTCAAGAACTAAGAAGTTTTAGTATTAGAAGGAGTTTGGCTGGGTAAAAACTTGTGACTGTGCTCTTCCTCCTTTGTTTGTTTAGTTGGCTGGTTGGTTTTTACATTGCAGTGTTATAATAGTCAGCTCTGCCTGCCATTACAAATTACCAGAGACTGGGTGATTTAAACAAAAGAAATTTATTTTCTCAGAGCTCTAGGGGCTGGAAGTCCAATATCAAGATGCTGAACTGATTCCATTTCTGGAGAGAGCTCTCTTCCTAGACTGCAGATGGCCTTCCTACGGTGTCTTCATGTGGCGTTTTCTCTGGGCACGGAGAGAGATCTGACTCTTCCTCTTTCTATAAGACCATTAATCCCATCATGAGGACCCCACCCTCATAAACCTAATTTAACCATAATTACCTACCTAAGGCTCCACCTCCAAACACCATCACACTGGGGGCAGAGCGTCAACATATGAATTTGGGGGGTGGAGGGAAATAATCTTTCCATCCATACTGATGGCAAGATAGAAACGGAAATCCAGACCACAGGTAAAATCTATACACTCCTCAGTATCCTAATGCTGAGGTGGGCAGTTTGTCAAATAAAGTCATTTAAAATCTTGGAGGTAGGGCACATTGGAGATGCTTGAAAGAAAAAAAAACTAATTCCAATCTCCAAGAGTAAGCACTTGATAGAACATGACAGAATTTGGGCCACCAAACAAAAGCTGATGTGAAACAAGACGTCCCATGCAAAATGTTTGTGTGAAGAGACACAATGGCAGCCCAGGCACCTTCCGCATTTCCAGGCAGTGACCTATTTTAGGTTTATCCCCCAGCTTGCATTCCATGCAAGCTGCTGTTTCCCTTTGCTTTCATTGTACAGACCACAGCTGGGCTGAATTTCTTTTTTTTTTTTTTTCATAAGCTTGCTATCAAATTGGAAAGCAGACCAATCACAAGTGCACCAGCCATTGGTGCTCACCCCTTAGAGAGGCTGATGGCAGGGTGGTAAGGGTGCCGGCTCTGTGGCCAGCGCAGGTGCAGTACTCATGCACGAAGACGTCCATACTGTGGGTCAACCCCAACTGGAGCAGTGATGGTGGAGGTGAAAAAGCTCAGCTCAGTATCATCAGTTATCGCTTCAGGGCCCAGGACTTTCACTCGTTTGCCTCACATTGACCTTTATCATTGCGTTTTACAAAGGCTGCCCCTGAAATCACACTGGCCCTCTGTGCAAAGCCAGGTAGACCAGTCACCCCTTCGCTCCTTCTCTTCCCCGTGGTGGCCATTCAGACCTTCTTCTCAAGCTCACCATAATTCTGTCATCTGCTCTTTCTCAAGGGTAACCTTCTTCCTTTCCAAGAAAGTGAAAGCTAAAAAATGTAAACCCCCTCAGCTCCCCAAACCAATATTTTCAAAGGCACTTATTCCTCCACCTCCCTTCTTTTTCCCCACCTCGGAGGAGGCAGTGAAGCTGCTTAGGCTAACCCTGCACCTGTGCCAGCCACACACGGCCTCCCGGGGCCGCCTCAGAGGCCCGCTCTGCCCTGCTACCGCCATGGGCTGCTCCCCACATCCTGTAAGCGTCTGACAGAGCACGTGAAGCTTAAAGACAATCAAAATAAATATACTTTACAAAACCCTCCATCCCACTCTGGCAACAACTCTCCTCTCTGTGAGTAACACCATTTAAAATGAAGCCCGGAGTAATTTGTCTGCTTCCTCACCTCACCCTGGCTGCTAAGCCATCCGGGTTCCACCACTATCATGTCGCGGTGATTTTTATGAAAATATCCCTGGGGATTTCATTCTTATTAATTTACTTCTCATGACTGATATTAGCCTCTCTGCCCATGGTCCTGGTGTCATCTGCCTACTGGCCTCTTCCACTGCTCACTCCTTAAGTTGTTAGTGTTCTTAAAGTTTCTTTCCTTGGATTCCTCACTTTTTAGAGTCCCTGGGAGGTTCCTATCCCTGCCCATGGCTCCTTCTCATTGCTCCCTCCAACGTGCCCAAGACAGAAACCCAGGTATAAAGCTCTACTTCTGCCGTCACTTCATCCCTTACCCTCCCCACCCGTTAGTAATCAGATCCAGTCCACTCAGGCTCTCAGCCCTCACTAGCAGGTCTTCCTCACCCTCCCCAGTGCTACTTAACTGCCTTAGCTCAGGATCTTGTCATCTGTTCCCTGCCACTGCATGAGCCTCCTAGCTGGTCTTTCTGCATCAAGGCTTGCTCACTCTGTCAGTGAGAATTACACCCAGCTGGGATACCTGTTATGAGTTACAGTTATGAGTACATGGAACAAAGAGTTTATTCTTGTGTTATTAATTATTCATTATTATTTTCCCTATGAACAACTGTAAACCTAATTTTGCCCACCCTGTACATGCCATGAAATAGTACTCAGACATAAAAAATAAATAAAATTTTACCATTTGCAAGGGCATGGATGGACCTGGAGGATATTGTGCTAAGTGAAATAAGTCGGTCACAGAAAGATAAATACCGTATGCTTTCCCTAATACGTGAACTCTAAAGAGCAATATAAATGAGCAAACAAAACACAAACAAACCCATTGATCCAGAGAACAAACTGACAATTGCCGGAGGGGAGGGAACTTGGGGGACTAGGTGCAAAAGGTGAAGTGATTAAGAAGTACGATTGGTAGTTACAAAATAGTCACAGGGATGTAAAGTAAACCATAGGAAATAGAGACAATAATATTGTAGTAACTGTGTGTGGTGCCAGTTGGGTAACGGAAATAACAGGGGGAACACTTTGTAAAGTATATGATTATCTATATGCTGTAGAACTGAAATTAATACAAAATAATATTGAATGTAAACTGTAATTGAAAAAATTTTTTAATTAAAAATAAATTAAAAATCAGTTATAAAAATAAAAAGCCTGCAGGTCTGGAGGTCCCTGTGCAGGCCAATAGGGTGCGCCACAGAGTCAGGAACCCAAGCTCCTCTGCACATTTGCTATGTGTGGCTCATAGTCCCAACATCGCTGATGAGCACAGTCCTCAGTAAGCACTGAAATTTCAACCATTATGCCCACGCTCCAGCCTGCAAGAACTGTAGTGTTTTGTACCATAGCTGTGACTCCAGCTGTTAACTAACTGCACAGGTTCCAAAGAGTAGGAAAATGGGTATCTGTATTCTTGGCCTACCGCTCTCCCAAGCCACAGAGAGAAATCCAAATCAGTTTATCTATGCAACTTAGGTTCAACAATTGAAGTCTCTGCAATCTTTTTCCTATCCTGCTAATGCCTGTAATTCGTCTTCTGAGTTTTGTAAGAATTAACTGAGTTGGCAATTACAAAATGCCTATAGGAATGCCTGGCTGGAGGGAGTGTCAGTCACAACCGGCTTTCTCCCTTCCTGGGTGGGCTCCATGAACTCCCTGGGAAGCTCTCCCAGAGAGCTTCCATATTGGTAAATGCATCCACATGTCTGGAGGATGGTGTACTGCAGTTCCACAGGGACAGATGCTTCTGTACTCTGGGTGCTTTTGGGCCCTACCCTATGTGCCTCTTCATTTGGGCATTCACCTGTATCTTTTATAATATCCTTTAAAATCCTTTAAAATAAACCAGTAAATTTAAGTAATTGTTTCTCTGAGTTCTGTGAGCCATCCTAGCAAATCAATCAAACTTTAAGAAAGGTTCATGGGAACCTTTAATTTATAACTAATTGGTCAGAAGCACACAGAACAACCTGGACTTGTAATTGGCCTCTGAAACAGGGAAAGCCTTGTGGGACTGAGGCCTTAACATGTGGGATCTGATGCTTTCTCCAGGCAGATATTGTCAGAATTGAGAGAAATTGTAGCACATCTAGTCAGTGACTGCTGAGAATTGAAATACAGCTTTATGCATGTGTGGTGGGGGCGATTTGGGGGGGGGACTATTACAACTGGTGTAAGAAGTATTGCATGGTAGTAGTGTCAAAGTAGAGGAGAAACACAGAGGACTGTTTCCTTCCAGCTTAATTGCTGGTGTTGGAAAACACATTAGAGTAATGTAAACAGAGAGATGGAAACTCCATGAAATACTCAAAAGAAATGCTACCAAAAAAAACAGACCATAATAGAAGTAAAGAATGCCTTTGATGAGCTCATCAATAGACTAGACACAGCCAAGGAAAGAATCAATGAAATTGAAAATAGATCAATAGAAACTTCCCAAATTGAAATGCAAAAAGAGAAAAAGAATTGGGAAAACCCCCCAGAACATCCAAGAATGGCGGCAATTTCAAAAGGTGTATCATATGTTTAATTGGAATATCAGAAGGTGAAGAAAGACTGTAGGAAGCAGAAGAAATATTTGAAGTAATAATGGCTGAGAATTTTACAAAACGAATGGCAAATACCAAACCATAGACTCAGGAAGCTCAGAGGACAACAAGCAGGATAAATTACACACACACACACACACACACACACACACGCACACACACATTATATTCGAACTTTAAAAAATTCAAAGACAAAATCAAAAATTTTTAAAGAAGCCAGAGAATAAAAATACCATACGTAAATGGGAACAATGACAAGAATTCCATGGGCCTTTCATCAAAAACTATGTGAAAAAAAAAGAGAGTAGAAATTAAATATTTAAAGTGGTGAAGGGAAAAACTACCAACCTAGAACTCCATATCTAGTAAAATTATCCCCCAAAATAAAGAAGAAATAAAGGCCACCTCAGAGAAATAAAAACTGAAGGAATTTATCACCAGTAGACTTAACCTGTAAGCAAGAAATGTTAAGATGAAAAGTGTTTCATGGTGAAGGAAAATTATATATAGGTCTGAAATTTTGATCTACATAAAGAAAGAGTGTTAAAAATAAATGAAGGTAAAGTAAAACCTTTCATTTTTATTGTTCTTAACTGATAGAAAAGATAACTGTATTTAAAGTAATAATAGCTACAATGTATTTTATGATTATAACATATAGGTAAATTAAATGAATAACAGCAATATCACAAAGAATATGAACTGGTAACACTGCTATAAGTTATCTGCATGGCACATGAAACCGTGTAGTGTTATTTAAGAATAGACTTACATTAGTTAAAATTTTATATTTTAAACTCTAAACCAACCATTAAAATAATTTTAAGTGACATGATGAGAGAAGGTAAATTATAATTACATAAAATGTTTGAATAAAGCCAGAGAAGGCAGAAAAAGAAAAAGAAAAAAGAACAAATGACAAGTAAAAAAAATACCTAATTAAGCTACATTAATAATCACTTTAAATATGAATGGTTAAATATACCAATTAAAAGGCAGAGATTGTCAAAGTGGGTTAAAAAACTAAGACTCAATTATATAAAACAAGAAACTCAATTTAAATATAAAGACTCAAGTTAAAAGGGGTATACTATATTAACACTAACCCCCAAAAGGCTGGAGTAGCTATATGAATTTCAGACAAAGCAAACTTTAGAACTAGGAAGTTTATTAGGAAAAAAGAGAAGCGTCACTTAATGGTAAGGGATCAATTCTCTTTGAAGACACAACAATCTTAAATGTGTATGACTGTAAAACAGAGTCAAAACACACAAAGCAAAAACTGATAGAACCGAAAGGAGAAATAGACAAATCCACTATTATAGTTAGAGGTTTCAATATCCCTTCATCAGTAACATATACATAAAGCAAGTAGAAAATCAGTAAGGATACAGATCATTTGGATAGCACTATTAATTAATCTAACTGACATTTATAAAATACACCATCCAACAACAATAGAATATGAGGCCTGTCCAGAAAGTATCCAGCCGTGCACTATGAAAAATAGAGACATTTACTGAACAAGATACAAGATGCAAGAAACTTTGTACATAGGACAATGACAACTCAGTCCCCTTCAGAGTAGGCACCTGGGGACCTCACACAGTTCTCCCAATTGCCATCAACTGCTCCATTGTATTTTCCTGAATCTCATCAACAGTATGAAATCTCTTCCCTTTCAAAGGTGATTTTAGTTTTGGGAAAATCTAGAAGTCTCAGGGCACCAAATCTAGGCTGTAGCAGAGCTAAGTCACCTGGGTGATTTGATGTTTTGCCAAAAAACTGCACAGGACGTGGTGCATAAGTGGGCCCATTGTTGTGATGAAGCTGCCAATCACCAGTTGCCCATAGCTGCAGTCTTCTGAATCATCCGAATAGGTTCTGTGGAGGTATGTCCAAGCTTAACACAGATTCAATGCAGATTCGTTGCCCTACTCATTCAGTTATTTTGAATGCAACAGCCACACAGTACAGATGCTCACTCAACAGCATCTACCACTCCCACTGACTAGTACAGGGAAGTTGGACGCCGTTCACACATGCACATTCCAGTCCACTTTCCTTGGCTACCAGGTTACACCAATGTTGTGCAAACCATTCTCGTTATATTAACAATGGCTGGACTTTTTCCAGACAGACCTCGTATATATTATTCTCAAGCTCATCTGAAACACCCACCAAGATAGGCCACATCTGGTGAGCCATAAAACACACCATATCTAATTTACAAGAGTGGAAATCATACAAAGTATGCGCTTTGACCAAAATAGAATTAAACTAGAAATTATTAACCAAAAAAAAACCCTGAAAAGCCCTCAGAAATTAAACAATGCACTTCTAAATAACCCATGAGTCAAGTAAGAGACCTCAAGACTAAGTTAAAAATATTTTGAACTAAATGGAAATGGGAATATAATTTAACAAAATGTATGAATTATAGGAAAAAGCAATTTTTGGAGGGAAATATTTATCATTAAATGTATCTGTTAGAAAAGAAGAAAGCTCTCAAAGTTAGTAACCTAAGCTTCCACCTTAGGAAACCAGAAAAGAGAAGATCAACTTAAGCCTAAAGCAAGCAGAAGAAAAGAAATAGTAAAAAAATTAGAATATAAACCAATAAAATTGATAACAGAAAAAGAGAAGTCAATGAGATGCCAAGAGAGGAGATAAAAATGGAATTAAATAAAATGTTCAAAACCAGAGAAGGCAGGAAAAGAGATAAAACTGATTAACCTCTAGTTTTCTTAAAGTCTGGCAGAAAAGTCCTCAATGTATTATTTTTAAGCTTGACTTAGTTTCATGAACCTTAGACATTAATTCCTCCATAAAATTATTAGAGCAAGTATATAAAGGTTTATTTAAAAATCTAACTGAATTTTAGTTTGGTATTAAGTGACCGACCCATTTACTGAATCGCATGACCCAAAAAATCCCATGATTCAGAAGTCCAGTAGGAGAGATGCCAGCATACTTTTAGGCTTCTGAAACAAGATTACACTATCTGTAGCAGGAAATCAGCTCCTGACATCCAACTGGGCCCCAAGAAACAGCATCTGGCTGTAGAACATTAAGTAACTATGTGGCAAGGATGTACCTGTGAAATAAGGACTGTCAGATTTACCAAGACATAATAAGATCAGACAAATCCAACTTCCACACATCCAAAGGTGGCATTGTTATATCCAGGGTCGAGCTTGAGCAGGCCCAGAAAACATAAGTAAGGTGCATGAACAGGTCACACAGACTCCCACGTCACCTTCCACTGTTGCACTAGTTCCTCTACTTTAGCTCACACTTATGGAAAGTCCCCTATGAGTAGGTGATAGAGGGAAAAGAAAAAAGAAGTGAGCTTTGTTCATACTTATGTGGGTTCTGCGTGTTGGTACAAGTCATAAAAGGACTGCTGCTACACTTCAGTGCCACTGGGGTAGGGAAACCAAAAGTCAGTAGGGAATAGAAGTCCCCCTAATGGACAGAGCTTCAGGTACTATACCTGGTCATCTGCTTTGTGAGAAAGAAGCGGTTCAAGGCAAAGATGTAGACAGGCTCATGTACAGTAGGAAATGGCTCAGTGGGTGATCAGGCCCTAAAGGAGCAAACTTGGAATATCAGAGATAAAGAAGTTTGCCGGAGGGGTATGTGGATGGACATACAGAAATGACCATAAAGTGTGAGGATCTTTTTATCATGTGTTACTCCCCACTAGAGAGCATCTTTTCAGAAGAGGCATTAAACTGTTAATAGATAGAATGTCTTGGCTAATAGAGATCAGCCAGCCTCTGTCCTCAACTGCCCTAGTCTTTGCACAATGGCCATAAACGGAATAGCCATGGTCACAGAGTTAAAATGCATGTCCCAATATGGTTGCCTTATCACCACGGACTCCCTTTCACTAACACCAATCTGGCAGCACTGTTGCCTAATGTCTGACCTGTCAGCTAAAGAGACTGAATGCCAGCAAGCCCTTCGATATGATGTCATCCTTCAAGGAAACCAATCAGGTCCTTAGTGGCAAGTTGATTCCACTGGATCCCTTTCATTTTGGCAAGGTCGGTGGTGCATCCTGACCAGCCTAGGTGGTTAGAAAGCAATACCAGTATATCATAAAATACACGAATGGAAAAAATTTTCTTGTATTGTTATAGATGTCATTTTCATAGTATCGTATTGCTGCAAAATTATGTGTAAATAGAATTTTGATGAATTAGATTATGTGTGTAGTTGAGGGGTTTTTTTCCCCAGTAGTTTACTCATTTTATGATATGTGAAATGTAAGGCATAATGTATTAATTTTTTAAAAAAAGAAATGATTTGACCCTGGTCGGTGTGGCTCAGTGAATTGAGTGGTAGCCTATGAGTCAAGGGGTCACCAGTTGGATTCCCAGTCGGGGCACATACCTGGGTTGTGGGCCAGGTCCCCCAGTGAGGGGTGCAGCAGAGGTCCCCCGCCTTTCTCCCTCCCTTCCCCTCTCTAAAAATAAATAAATAAAATCTTTTTTTAAAAAAAGAATGATTTGAAATTTCCAAGGAAACTTCATTAGAGTTGGAATAAGGTTTTTAGTTAAAGGACAATTTTTGTGAATTTCAAATGTTAAAAATGATCCCCTATATGAACACTGGTACTGTTAAGAATTAAATTACTCTTCAGTCAAAAGTATATTCAAAAAGATTAATTTATATTGACTCCCCTCATTTTACCCCTTGGGACAGAGTATACTTCCATGCTTTTCTGGCCTTAGGCTTAGCCATGTGTCTTGCTTTGGACAGAGAAGTGATGTGATCAGTGGATCTGAGCAGATACCTTAAGAGGCATGACATTGGGCTGACTCACAGCCTGAAGCAAACCTTCCTCCATTGATCTGAAGCCTTTATAAGCAATATATATATATATAATATATATATAGTATATATATTATATATATATGAAGAAATAGGCACTTACCTTTGTAAGCTGCTGAACTTTGGGGCAGTTTGTTATACAGCATTATAGGGCAATAGCTGACAATTACAAATATCGCCAACACTGTCTAATCAGAATTACAGATAAAAGACATTCACCTGAGTGTCTGAGCTGTCAAACCACAACATGTGGAATCACATTGAAGAAGGATTTGGACAAGATTATTCACCAAGAGAACAATCTGTTTTATAAACTTAGAATTTTGCAGGTTACACTGAATCTTTTTAAACTAGAAGCTCCATAGATTAAAATTTGCATGGCTTGATTTTTATCATGTACTATGTACAGAACTGGGCAACCTAAAGAATGGCTTAGCCCTTGTCCTATCTTTAATGGTTCCATCTTTAATGGTTCCACAGCCATATTTGCCTCTGATATAACCTAAGTAAAGTGCACAATATCAATCTGCATGCGACACTAGTTGTGAAACAGTTAAGAAAAAACATATCGGCCCAAAGAAGGCAAATCTGAAAATAAGTAAAATCAGTCCCAGGCAGAGGCAGGGAGTTGCCGATAAATCCCCAAAGAAGGGTGGGCTAACGTTGCTACTGCCAAAAGCAAGGGTATGACTCTTGAGAGGAGAAAAAGCTGAGGTAAATTGGGCAATATTCTGTATGTATCTCATGGCTTAGAATCACACTTAGCAACCACCCAAGGGATAGTAAGAGCGGATTTATTAAGAATGATTCATTTCTGACTTCCAGCCAAGATGGAGGCATAGATGGATATGCATCACCTCCTCGTGCAACCATGGGAAGAATCACAACTAACCTCAAAACAAAATACTCCCAGAACTGCCAGAAAATCAAACCGTATGGAAGTCTGACAACCAAAGACTTATAGGAGCCATATATATCCAGATGGGTAGGAGGGGCGGAGATGGGGAGCCAGGGCAGAGAGGTTGCAGTATGGCATGGAGAGGCAGTGCCAGTAGCCATGGAATGAGTGGTCCCACATCCACGTGTGGTGGATAAAAATCAGGAGGGATAACTTGAGAGTGAGCAATCCCGGCCTCAGGCCAGATCATGCAGCCCAGGGTTCCAGTGCTGGGAAGAGAAAGCCTCATAAATTCTGGCTGGAAAAACCAGTGGGGGGTTGGGGCAATGGAGGAAACTTCCAGTTACTCAGGAGAGTCTGTTTAAAGGGCCCACACAGTCTTAAAATGTATGCAATCTCACCTACCCTGGGATTCAACACCAGGTCAATAACTGGAAAGGTGCCAGTCACATACAGGGAGTGAGTGAAGGGGTTGAAAATGGAGCAAGTGCTGGACAAACCTATGGAAACCAGACAGCAACATTGTCCCCTCTTCAACCCTTCCCCCCAACAACAGCTCTACAAAGCGGCGAGGCGGGTTGCCGCACTGTGGCGAATACCTATGGCTTCACCCCATACAACTTAACAGGTACAATAAGACGAGAGTCAAAGCAGCTCTACCTGGTACCCAAAAACAATCAGAGGGATGCCGCCAAATTGAGGAGACAGAGAAACATGGCCCAAATGAAAGATCAAATCCAAACTCCAGAAAAAGAACTAAATGAAACAGATAGCCAGCCTATCAGATAAACAGTTCAAAACACTGGTGATAAGGATCTCGGAGAAATCACTGAGTATGGCAAATGCATAAGGGAAGAAATGAAGGCTACACTAAGTGAAATAAAGAAAAGTACACAGGGAACCAACAGGGAAGGAAAAGAAGCTGGGGTTTAAACCAATGATTTGGAACATAAGAAAGAAATATACACTCAACCAGAACAGAATCAACAAACAAGAATTCAAAAAACTGAGGAGAGAATAAGAAGATTCTGGGACATCTCCAAAAGCAATTATGATTTAATTGATAATGAGTCCAAGATAAAAATATTTTATTTAAATTCAAATCCACATATTCGATTGCCTTCTTAAACAGAGATCCCTATTTCTAGGCACCTCAATCTCAGTATGTCCATCGAACTCATTAACTTTCTCCTTGTTTATTTACTGTACCCATCCTCCTGCTCCCTACCCACACTGTAACGCACACCCACAAAAAGGGGACCAAGCCATTAAATAGTAATTCACCACTGGTTCCTCCCTCTTTTGCACCATCCCTCACCCCAGATCCAACATAAGAAGTCTTGACTTAAACTTTCTAACTGGAAATGGGATGTAAGGTATTCAGGAACTCAGATGGAGATGGTGTTATTAATGAAAATAGAAAAATCAGAAAAAGGAGTTGACTTGCCACAGAAGCTGAGACATTTACCAGTACAACATCCATGTACAGATACCTACCAGTTAGTGGGAAATTATATATATCAGCTTGGGAGTATCTGGATGGATGTGTTGGTTGACATGATAGAAGTAAAACAAAAAGAAACCCACAGAAAGAGAAAAAAATAGAAAACAGAACTTTGGGAAATACCTAAATTTCTACACTGAAAAGAAGAAAAGAATTAAGATAGTTGTATAAGAAACAGACCTATAGGAGGTCCCAAAACAGCAAAATATATTGAAAGAAAGGAAAAAGGTGTAAAAATGACAAGCAAAATTTGAATGAGATTCCTATTTTCATCTATCAGATTAGTAAATGTAACACTTCATCTTATTCTGTGTTAATAAGGGTTTAGGGGAAGAGGCACTCCCATCCATTGCTAGCAGAGCACAACTTTGGATAATATCCCTGGAGAACAACTTGTCAATAAGTTATTACAGGAATCTGTAATAGTGTTTTGACTCAGTAATGTCTTCACAGGGAAAATTTAGACTGCTGACATATTTACATGCTCAGGCAATTTCTGTACAAGATCATTTATTCTAGAACTATTGTAGTAGCTAAATACAAGAAGCAAATAACTTTTAATAAGAGACAAGTTACTTAAATTACAGTACATCCACACAAAGATATAAGGTGGAATTGCTAAAAAGAATGACTTATACCTATGTGCACTGATATGGGCAGCTTTCAACATGGACTCTAAATGAAAAATTGAGGATACACACAACATACTAGTATTTCTATCAAATATATGTGAGATATTGGGTAGTGTGGGCAGGTTTGCATTTATACGCGGAAATACCTCTGGAAATTTTCACACACACACAAATGGTAACAGGATTTAGGAGATTAGGAAAAATATTTACTTTTGTATTGTTTGATATTTTAATATGATATGAGAAAATTTCCTCTGTTTAGCATGCTGGTTTCCCTGCCTGACCTGACCAATGAAAATCACTAGAAATAATCAAAAATTTTTTATTTTTAAAGTATATTTTATTGATTATACTATTACAATTATCCCATTTTCTGTTTTGCTCTCCTTCCTCTGGTACTCCCTTCCCTCCAGCAATCCCCCACTTAGTTCATGTCCATGGGTCGTGCATATAAGTCATGCATGTAAATGGCTTCTCCATTCCCTATACTATTCTTAACCTCCCCCTGTCTATTTTGTACCTACCAATTATGCTTCTTATTCCCTGTACCATTTTCCCTATCTTTCCCTTCTCCCTCCCAGCTGATAAACATCCACATGATCTCCATATCTATGATTCTGTTCCTGTTCTAGTTGATTGCCTAGTTTGCTTTTGTTTTTTGTTTTTTGAGATTCAGTTGTTGATAGTGTGAGTTTATTGTGATTTTAATGTTGATAGTTTTGATCTTCTTTTTCTTAAATAAGTCTCTAACACTTCATGTAATACTGGCTTGGTGATGGTGTATTCCTTTAACTTTGCCTTGCCTGGGAAGCACTTTATCTGCCCTTTCATTCTAAATAATACCTTTGCTAGACAGAGTAATCTTGGTTGTAGGTCCTTGCTTTTCATCACTTTGAATACTCCTTGACAGTCCCTTCTAGCCTGCAGTTTCTTTTGAGAAATAGCTAGTAGTCTGATGGAAACTCCTGTGTAGGTAACTCTCTTCTTTTCTCTTGCTGCTTTTAAGATTCTCTCTTTATCTTTAACCTGTGGCATTTTAATTATGATGGTGTGGTTCTCTTTGGGTCCAACTCTCTTGGGACTCTGTGCTTCCTGGACTTGTATGTCCATTTCCTTTACCAAATTAGAGAAGTGTTCTTTCATTATTTTTTAAACTGAGTTTTCAATTTCTTGCTCTTCCTTTTCTCCTTCTACTATCCCTATAATTCGGATGTTGGCACATTTGGAGATGTCTCAGAGTCTTCTTATACTCTCCTCGTTTTTTGAATTCTTGCTTCTTCATTCTGTTCTGGTTGAACATTTATTTCTTCCTTATGTTCCAAATCATTGATTTCTTCCCTTCCCTGTTGGTTCCCTATGGATTTTTCTTTATTTCACTTAGCGTAGCCTTCATTTCTTCCCTTATGCATTTACCATACTCAATGATTTTTCTGAGATCCTTAATACCAGTGTTTTGAACTGTTTATCTGATAGGTTGGCTATCTGTTTCATTTAGTTCTTTTTCTGGAGTTTGGATCTGATCTTTCATTTGGGCCACATTTCTTCATCTCCTCAATTTAGCAGCATCCCTGTGTTTGTTTTTGGGAACCAGGTAGAGCTGCTTTGACTCTTGTCTTATTGTACCTGTTAAGTTATATGGGGTGTAGTCATAGGTATTCACCACAGTGGGGTAACCCACTTCGCCACTTTGCGGCACTGTATGTAGTGGAGGGGTCAGAAAGGGAACAATGCCACTTGCTCAGCTCTCATCCTATTTCCAGTCACTTCCCCCACCTCCCATATGTGACTGGTACTCTTTTAGCTGCTTCCCTGGTACTGAATCCCAGTGGATGGGTTTGCACACATTCTAGAGCTACGGGGCTCCTTTAAATGGACTCTCCTGAGAGACCAGCAGTTTCTTCCACCACCCCTACCCCCACTGGTTTTTACAGCCAGAATTTATGAGTCTTTCTCTTCCCGGCACTGGAGCCATGGGCTGTGTGGTCTGAACTGTGGCTGGGATGCCTCACTCCCCAGGTGTCCCTCCCTGTTTTTATCTGCTACACATGAATGTGGGACTGCCCATTCTGCCAGCTGCCATTACTACTGCCTCGCTGCCGCCACGTTACTGCCACCACACTGCATCCTCTCTGCCCTGGCTTCCCATCTCCATCCCTCCTACCCATCTGGATGAATATTTCTTCTTTAAGTCTTTGGTTGTCAAACTTCCATACATTTTGATTTTCTGGCAGTTCTGGGAGTATTTTGTTTTGAGGTTAGTTGTGATCCTTCTTATGGTTGTGCAAGGAGGCGAAATGTGTCTACCTATGCCTCCATCTTGACTAGAAGTCCCTCAAAAACTTTTTAAAAATATCTTTTGAAATGTATGAATAATGACTGAACATATACCAGAATTGATGAACCGGTGAAAAAACACCAATCCTCAGATTCAGGCGGTTCAAATAACCTCAAGCATAAATAAATATAAATCCACACCTAGATATGTCATCTAAACAAAAATGACAATTAGAGTCCTGCTGCACTCCCAAAACCGATAATTAAAGTCAGAAGAGAATTGATAATATCTCCAACAAGAAAAAATTTAACTGTCAACATAAAACTGTACAAAATATCTTTGTACAAAAAAAAGTACATTTAGAAATAGCTTTTAGAAGATTATTTTAGATAAAAGTGAGCTAAATATCTTTTTATTTTATTAAAAATACCTTTTTCACAACATATCTTTTAGAAATGAAAATGAAATAAAACAATTTCAGATAAAAACTGGGAAAGTTGCCACCAGCAAATCCTCATTATGATGAACACCAAAGCATTGTGCCCTACATGTGGGGAAAAATGATTCCAGAGAGAATGGTGATCAAAGAAATTAGTAAATTTTGAGTGAATCTAAACAAGTATTAACTGTATAAAACAGTTATAAATATACTATTTTAAAAGGTTGAAAAAAGATAGGATTAACACATCCAAAACCATGACAGGTAAGTCAGGATATGGAACATTTGAAGTGTTCTGAGGTCCTTGTACTATTTGACAGGAGATATTAATTTCAGATTTTAAAGAACTAAATGTATATGCTAACATAGCTTGGGTTGTTAAAAAGTACAATAGAATATAGTAAGTAGCTTTCAAATTAATTGAAGGAAAAACTTTGAAATGACAAAAGATAATTCCATAATTCTAAAAGAAAGAAGTCCCCCTGACTGGTGTGGCTCAGCAGGTTGGGCATGGTCCCACAAACCAAAAGGTTGCCAGTTAGATTCCTGGGCAGGGCACATGCCTAGATTGTGTGTCAGCCAGGTACCCAGTTGTGGGTGTGCAAGGGGCAACCAACAGATGTTTATCTTGTGGCATAGATGTTTCTCTCCTTCTCTTTCTCCTTTCCCTCTCTCTCTAAAAATAAATAAATAAAATCTTAATAATAGAAGAGAGAAGTCACAGGAAAGAGAGAAAAAGAATCAGAAATATAGAACCAGAGGATTGTGGAAAGATGGCAGAGACTGTGACGTAGCTTTTCAATTTATCCAAATTCTTACAAGAAAATGGAACAAAACCAGAGCTTCAAAATTAAAAGCAAACCCCATAGATAACATTTTCAACATAACTGGGTAACCAATAAGTGAAAACAAACCATTAAGACCTGCATGATATCCCACTACTGTAAGGGAGAGGGCCCAGGGAAGCAAGAGGATGCCTGATAGATCTTAGGGCAGAAAAACCCCCAAAGGCCATCAAGTTGCACGCAAAAGTGTGTCAGGTCATATTAAGAACAACAAGAAATGTACAGAAGGGATTTGCCACTGCTATGAAGGCAAGTTCAATGCATACCTGGTGAGGACTGAGGGGCTAGAGTGGCCTATCTCCTAACAATTCTACAAGCTGACCCACCAGGGCTTCCTTCCATGATAGGCCACAACCCCTTGTAGAAATTTCTGGGAGTAGAATCAAAATTGTGCAGGATAAGAGCAATAGAAAAAAGGAAAGAGAAGGTCTGTGTAAAGAGAGGAGAGGGAAAAGAACCAGGAAGAATGGAGACTTATAAAGTCAGGAAAGCTACCCTAAACAACTTCATCTTCTAATTTAAAAAAAATAAATAAACAACCTAACTTCTCATTAAAAATACAACAGAATTTGCCAAGGCCAAACCTCATGCAAAGTTATTTTAAGAAAAAAGAAAACGGAGAAAAATGACACCCTTTAAGATGATTGGAAGCATGACAAAATAGACGCTAATAAACAGGTCAAAATTATAACTTTCTATTCTAAAGTGAGCCAAAAACATGATGAAAACAATAGAATACAAAAAGAAACAACATAACTCAGAACTAGAAAAACTCAGAACTTGAAAAGCTCACTATACCCACACTTGTATCTACCTAATTAAGTATCCTCAAAATACGTAAAGCTAATATTTAAAGCTACAATTGACAGAACTAAGAAGAATTATATATAAATGTATAACTAAATAGTAGGAGATTTTGACACACCCCAGTCAATAATTGATTGGTCAAGGAAACAAAAATCATTAAGGACATAGGAGTCCTGAAAAGCAAATAAACAAACTTAATCTTATAGACATTTCTAGAACATTGCAACCAAGAGGCATATTAGTTATTCATTGCTGTGTGAAAAAATTGCCTTGGAATTTAGCAGCTTAAAATAACAAATATTCACTATCTCACAGTTTCTATGGTCCACGAATCTAGGAACATCTTAGGTTGGTGGCTGTGACTCAATTCTCTCCTGAAGCTACAGTCAAGCTTTCTGTGACTAGGGAAGAATCTCACTCACATGATTCTTGGAAGAACTTGTTCCTCACTGGTAGTAAGCCAGAGACTCCAGTTCCCCACTACGTGGGTCCCTTAAACCCATCAGCTTGCTTCTCTTACAGCAAGGGATGAGAGAGGGAGGGGGAGAGTGAAAACACCCAAGTTGGGAGCCACAGTCTTTCTTTGCTCCTCCTCCTCCTCCTTCTTTTCTAATAGCTATATTGATACATAATTCACCTACCACACAATTCACCCAGTTAAGTGTATAATTTTAGGGGTTTTAGTGTATTTACTGTTCACAGAATTGTGCAACCATCTCCACAATGTCAGAACATTTTCATTACTCCAGAAAGATATCCCATCCACTTTAGTTCTCACCCTCCCCAGTTAGCCCATCCTCTAGCCCCAGCACTAGGCAACAAATAATCTACATTCTGTTGCTATAAGTTTTCCTATTTCAGATATTTCATAGATATGAAATCATACAACATATGGTCACTTGTCACTGACTTCTTTCACTTAATATGTTTTCAAGATTCATACATATTGTAGCATGTATTAATACTTCATTTTTAAGGTCAAATAATATTTCACATTTTCTTCATCTGTTTATCAGTTGATGGTCATTTGGGTTGTTTTCACCTTTTGTCTGTTATGAAAAACACTGCTATGAACATCTACATACAAGTTTTTATGGAGAAATATACTTTTATTTCTTTTGATATACCTAAAGTGGAATTTCTGGGTCAAATGGTAACTCTATGTTTAACCATTTGGGGAGCTGCCAGGCTGTTTTCCAAAGCAGCTGAACCATTTTACATTCCCACCAACAATGTTTGTGTTCATGTTACAATTTCTCCGCATCTCAGCCAACAGTAATTATCTAACTTCTTTATTATAGTTACCACAGTGAGTACTAAGTGTTATCTCATGGTTTCAATTTGCATTCTTATAGAATTGCATTCTATGATGATTGATGATGTTGAGTGTCTTTTTATTTGCATGTAAAGACATTATTTGTATAGTCTTCTTTGAAAAAATGTCCTGATCCTTTGTCCAGGTCTTAATTGGATTAGGGTTTTCCTTTTTATAATTGAGTTGTAAAAGTTTTTTACATATTCTAGGTGCAAGTCCCTAATCAGATATATGATTTGTAAATATTTTCTCCTATTCTATGGGTTGACTTTTCATTTTGTTAAGTGTCCTGTTGCTATGGCTGATTAGCACAGATGCAAAAATAGCACCAAACCAACTCAACAATGGCTTTTTAAAAGTCAAGACCAACCCAGTCAAGATGGAGGCATAGGTAAATGTGGCTTGCCTTCCTGCACAACCGCAGCAAAAATTGCAACTACACTGCGAAACAATTATCACCCAGGGTCATTAGAAAAGCAAGCTCTACGAAGTCCAACAACCAAGGAATTAAAGAAGTCATATTCATTCAGATGGGTAGGAGGGGCAGAGATGTGAAGAGATGCACAGAGACATGAGGAGACATGAAGTGACAAAGAGATGTGGAACAGACAGTCCCACAGCCACATGGGCGTATCTTGAGGTATCAGGAGAGATAACTCAAGAGCGAGGGATCCCAGTCCCACACCAGACCACAAAGCCCAGGGTTCCAGTTCCAGGAAGATAGGTCCCCATAACCTCTGGCTATAAAAACCAGTGGGGGTTGGGGTGGCAGAAGAAACTGCAGGATTCTCAGGTGCTTCCTCTTAAAGGGCCCCCAACAGACTTAAGACTTCCTCAGACTCACTCCCTCTGGGTTTTAGCACTGGAGCAGCAGCTGGAAGGGCACCAGTGGCATATGGGAAGAAACTGAAGTATCTGGCATCAGGCAAGTGCCAGGGGACAGCTTCCTCCCAGACAAAACTCCAGAGGCCAGGTAGTGGCATTGTACCCTTTCTGAGCCCTCCCTGACATAGAACCACAGAGCAGTGACACCATATTAGAGACTCCATCAGCCTGGTTCACATGGGCTGTCCTGCCCTGGTGATTACCTAAGGCTCCACTCCAACTTACTGGTGTGCTTTTTTACAATAGGCCACACTACTAAGACAAGGAGTGAAAGCACTCTACCCAATACATAGAAACAAGCACAGAGAGGCTGCCAAAATGAGACAAAGAAACATGACCCAAATGAAAGAACAGAACAAAACTCCAGAAAAATAACAAAACAGAATGGAGATAACCAATCTTTCAGATGCAGAGTTCAAAATACTAATTACTAGAGTGATCAAGGAACTCATTGGGTACTTCAAAAGCATAAAAAAGATCCAGGCAGAGATGAAGTTTACACTAAGCGAAATAAAGAAAAATTTGCAGGAAACCAACAGTGCAGTGGATGAAGCCAAGAATCAAATCAACGATTTGGAACCTAAGGAAGAAAAAAACATTCAATAGGAATAACAAGAAGAAAAAAGATTTCAGAAAACAAGGATAAGCTAAGGAGTCCCTGGGACAACTTCAAGCATCCCAACATTCGAATCATAGGCGTGCCAGAAGGAAAAGAGGAAGAGCAAGAAATTGAAAACTTATTTTAAAAAAATAATGAAAGAAAACATCCCTAATTTGGTGAAGGAAATAAGCATACAAGGTCAGGAAGCACAGAGAGTCCCAAACAAGATGGACACAAAGAAGACTGCACCAAGACGCATCTTAATTAAAATGTCAAAGGTTAAAGATAAAGAGAGAATCTTAAAGGCAGCAAGAGAAAAGTAAAGGGTTACCTACAAAGAAGTTCCCATAAGACTATCAGTTCATTTCTCAAAAGAAACTTTGCAGGCTAGAAGGGACTGTCAAGAAGTATTCAAAGTGATGAAAAGCAAGGACCGACAACCTAGATCGCTCTATCCAGCAAAGCTATCATTTAGAATCAAAGGGCAGATAAAGTGATAAGGTAAAGCTAAGGAGTTCAGCATCACCAAGCCATTATTATATGAAATGTTAAAGAGACTTATTTAAGAAAAAGAAGATCAAAACTATGAACACTAACGTGGCAATGAATTCATAACCATCAACAACTGAATCTAAAAAACAAACTAAGCAAACAAGCAGAACAGAAACAGAACCATAGGTATGGGGATCATTTGGAGGGTTAGCAGTAGAGAAGGGGAAGGGGGAGGTGGAGAGTGGGGGAAAAGGTGCAGGGATTAAGAAGCACAAATTGGTAGGTACAGAATAGATGGGGGGCGTGTTAAGAATGGTATAGGAAATGGAGGTGCTGAAGAACTGATATGCATGACACACGAACATGAACTAAGTGGGAGATGGCTGGAGGGAATGGAGGTACCAGGCAGAGAGGGGCAAAGGGGAAAAAACTGGGACAACTGTAATTGCGTAATCAATAAAATATATTTAAAAAATCAATACCAACTTGGAGTTATTCCAGTAAAGCAAATATGAAGTAGAAAAAAGTCATATGATGATCACAATATATGCAGAAAAGTATTTCATAATGATAAAATAAAAAGAAACATAAACTGAGAATAAAGGTGGTCTTCTTAACCAAATATGTAGAATTTACAATTTTAAAAAAAGCAAACATCATAGGAAAAGGAATGTGAAGATCTAGAGATGCTGAAGTGGAGAAAATGGGAAAAGAAATGCTGAGTGACTGCCGTCTCTGCACAGGGAAGTGGGCAGGAACATGGGCGCGACCGTCAGAGGGCTGGCACTCAAATCTGGGCTCCACCACTTGAGTGCTTTGTGACCATGAGAACTTACTTTATACCATCTGTAATATGCAGGTAATGGTGGTATCTACCCTATAAAGTTGCTATTAAATAAGTTAACATATCTAAAGCAGCTTAAAATATTGCCCCTCACTTAGGAAGCACTCAATACACATTAACTTTAAAGGTCCCAGACATTACTAGTTATTACTTCATATTTGAATTTTTTTTAATGTTTTCCTGTAAGTTAAGTTTTCCGTTTAAACCACCCTCTCTCTCTGTCTCTGATATTGAACAGTTCCCTCCACTTTTCATTCACTCATAGAAGAATTTGAACCTGGTTCCCTGGTTCTCTGGTTCATGGCTCCATCCTGCCCGCTCCTCATCTTACCACCTTTTAGCTGGCTTGGTTGAGGCTGTCAGTGCATCCCGTGACTAATCCAGGACTCCAGCATCACCAGTCCTTGAGGGCACCCCAGCCTGTGGCCTTCCTGTAGCTTGCTGTTATGGACTGAAAGTGTGTGTTCCTCCATAATTCATATGTGGGAACCTTAACCTCCCCCATCCCGGTGTGACGGTACTCAAAGGTGGGACATTTGGGAGGTAATTAGGTCATGAGGGTGGAACCCATGTGATAGTAGGATTCATGTCCTTATAAAAAGAGGAAGAAAGTCTTCTCTCTCTCTCTCCCTCTCCCTCTCTCTTTTGCCCTCCCTCCCTCTCTCTGCCATGTGAAGATAAAACAAGATGATCAACTACGAACTAGGAAGAAGGCTCTCACCGGATGTGGGATCTATTGACACCTTGATCTTGGACTGCCTGGCCTCCAGCACTATGAGAAATAAATTTCTGTTGTTTAAGCCACTCAGTCTGTGGTGCATTTTTTATAGCAACACAAGTTAAGATAGTTGCCTGCCAGGTTGCCTCATTCCTAATGTCTTAAATTTCAATCTCCCATTCTGACTACAATCTCTTGTCCTTCTAGCTCACTCACATTTACATCTGCATCCCCTACATTAGCAGGTTCCTTCCATCCCATCATCATCATTCTATAACCCTTTATAATACTATCATCAGTGAACATTTGTTAAGTCTGCTGCTTAGCAGAATTGCCTTCTTCATCACCTGCACTGACACCTGGCCTCCTGTTAGAATCTTCCTTCCACTTCATTGGTATTCCTCTTTGCTCTTCACATCTTTCTTCACCAGCTCTGAAGCGCAAGGAAGGTTTCTTCCTTATGTCGCTCTGTTTTTCATTCTTGCCACCTTCCTGGGTTAGATAGACAATCAAGTCTATTTCATAAAACAAAAATAATCATCCCCTATTATCTTTTTTAGCAACCACGAATACACCTGTGGCTCCCAAATCCACATGTGAGGTGCAGTTCTTGCCCCTAAGCTTGGATATTAGAAGCCTGATGGGCCTCTGCACTAATCTATCCCTGCAAATAAACAGAACCCTCCGCCCTCTGTATTCTCTGTTTCAGTTGTTGGAACCACCGGCCACCCAGGCACCCTGAAATTAATCCTTGATCCTCCCTCAGTAGTACTGAAAGTCCCAATAGTCAGACCTAGCTGGCATTCAAGGCACCAGCAACTGAGAAGCACTTGGAAAAATTTCATTATTTGGAATTACACATACACAAAAAAAAAAAGAAAGAAAGAAAGAAAGAAAGAAAGAAAGAAAGAAAGAAAGAAAGAAAGAAAAAAACATACTACATGACAAAAAATTAAGAACAGAACTTTGCTTAATTTTCTCATACTCATTACATGGTTCATTATAGCTTTTAAAAATATATGTATAATACGGCAACATTATCATTTTTAATACTTAGGGTCCCTAAAGGTCCTAACCTAGTCCTGTCCTCTTTTCGCCCCTATGAATCACCATGTCCTAATAATTTGGCATTCTAAATGTCTCTGGCATCCCCACTGTCCCACATCCCCCACCCGCCTCCTTAACTGCCACCACCCTAGGTCAGCCTCTTCTCCTCTCACCCTGTCTCCTGTCATACCATCCTTCCCACTGGACCCCTGGAATGGCTCTTCTCAAAAACAATCCAAAGCCATCTCTTGCAAACAAACAAGCAATAAATAAATAAATAAATAACCCTTCTTTAGTGGTGCCACACTAGCAACAGGACCAGGCACCTCAGCATGACTTTCAAGGTTTCCCCGATGTATTCTAGTGTTTCTCAAATGTGACTTTCTGACTACTTTTCCAGGTTCATTTCGAAATTCCTAAATTTCCAGGGGGGCGGGGGGGAGGGGAGGAACGCAGGAGCTACACATTTATCAAGCATCTCAAATGTAAAATGTGGAGACTGCCATGTACCTACCCAGCCTCACCTGCCATCATTCACTCACTCACCAACAAAAGCAGGGGTTCCCACTGCTAGATGCTTGTTAAAATCACCCAGCAAGAAAAGTTTTAATACCAGTGCCCAGACATCTCCGGACAAATTAAAGAAGGCTATCTAGGAATGAAGCCCAGGAACGGGCATTTTTTAGAAGGTACCCAAGTGAATCTAATCTACAGACAGGATTGAGAACTACTGGCAGCATGAGGGCGGAGCTGCACGGAAAAGCACCTCCACGCCTATGATTGTCTCACCGTCACTGCTGTGTGCACAACCCTCCCCACCTGGCATGAAGCTCGGCCCTGACATCTGCTGAACTAACTTCTCTTTATTCCTTAAGACTTGGCTTAGATAATATTAGTAATTTGGGGGAGCTCCTACACATGCCCTCCCATAGGCTAGGTGTGGTCCACTTTCTCTGGGCTCCCAGGCATCTTTTGCATCCTTTGAGTTTAGCAGCATCTGGTACTAATGAATAATTATTGATTGAATAAATGAATGAATGAAAAAACAAATGAGTTGATAAAATAGTTAATGGGTCACCTGCCTAAAGTAAGAGCCTAAGTTGAAGTTAGAATATTGGAAAAAGGGCAATATTTGGGACTATGTGTGTGAATCAGCAAGAGATTCATGAAAAAAAAAATGGATTTTACAAATACATTCATTTAAAATACAGGAGTACATTTCTTTACTGTAGTTAAAGTATTGGTTTAACTCTGAAATAATCCATTCGATGTGCAAGGTCCTATAGGTGTCATAGGGCTGTATGTATGTAATTAGCCAAGGGTTCAGTAACTGTTGTAACGGATTGTCAGCCCTTTACACCTTAGTGTAAATAAAAGCTCTGAAGATAGAAGAAGGCTGCCATCTACCGAGAAAAATGGAACATTACAGAGAAGTGAAAGCACTGGAGATTTCTCATTTTTAAATTGTTCCTAGAAATTGTCCTAATTTCTTGCTCTATCCACTGTATATTGTATCAACTATTTTTCTAGATTATTTCAAACACATTAATATTTAGGGAAACTTTACATCTCTTCAATAAATGTTCCGTGTCCATTTTTAAATGCATCACACTTTGTTCACATTTTTCTTAAAATCTGTAGTGTTTTTCTAAAAGTCTTTAATTAAAAATTTTAAAATAAAAACTAGTGGCTCGCACAGCTCCAAAGACCATGCTTGTGTGTGTTATTCACACACAAGCAAAAACATCCTACCACTTGTTTTATTAATAAATTCAGGGAATAAAACATTTTGACACAAGGCAAGGGCCAGATAGGTTTGCATTACTTAATACAAAATGCAAGCAATGTTCACTTAAATGCATCGCTGGAGCCTTGGCGAGAAGTCACCCCTGGCATTGCAGTTCACGCTGTGCGACCAGTGAAATCACCTGGGTGACAAATGAAGAGGGCCACCTGAGGCCCGCCCTTTAGTTCCTGTGGACCTCAGATGGATAACCCTGTTGATGGCTAAGGTATTTTCCCAAGGTCTTTCCTTGTACACAAGAGACCCGGTCGCTATTGAGAGACACGGTTGAGCCAGAGTTGGCTCTGTGGCGTTCCTGCCGAGACCGCCTGAAAGTTCAAACGTAAGTAGAAATAACATTTCTTGAGCAGTTCCTCTATGCCGGTCACAAGCTTTTTACCTTATGGATGGCGTATAATTTAACCAAAACATTCATATGAGGTAGGTTTTATATCAAGTTTAATGACGAAGGAAAAGAGACTCAAAGAAACAAGAAACTAACCTAAATTCATACATCCAGGAAGCAGTGGGAATTTCCAGGCCAATTTTTTTTGACTATCAAACCTAATTTTTCTCCACATGCCCAGGCTCTGTTGCAAGGGAAAAGTAGACACTCCAGCAAAGAAAAGTAGTTATGGGCAGCATCAAAAAAGAAACTAATTCTTAGATTGGGGATATAGAAGTAAGTGAATTTCCCATGAATTTGAATTGTTGGCAATAGCTACAGGGGAGTGGTTCTCAAAAGGTTTGATTGGAATACTAACCGCCACAGTGTCCCCCATGAAACAGGGGTGCTGGGTGTTCGGTTGGATTTGGGAAGTGCTACATTCTCTATTTCCTCTTAAAGAATCAAAATGTTCATTTGTATATTAAGAGCCCTGAGAAGTAAAGAACTCTGTTTAAATTGGTGTATCCAACGTTTCATGTAGAATTTTCCCTGCAGCACCCTAACATCACAGTGAACACCAGTTAGAAAATGCTGCCCTGGCCAGTGAGGCGTCGTTGATGGGTTTTAAGCAGGTTGTGGATACGGTTAGACTTGCATTTTTGACTGAGGACTCTGGCAGATGGGGTTTGGGACTGGGAGAGACCCGATAGGAAGGACAGCCAGAGCCTGAAATAGGACATTTAGGGAACTAGGGATGGAGAACTGTTTAGGAAGTACAACTGATGACTTGGAGATGCATTAGATGTGGGAGAGAATAGATAACAAATAACCCACAAATTTCTAGCTTGAGTACCTGGATAGATGTTGTACCAAGGGAAAGAAAAATTGGTTTAACTTTTTAAACTCAGTGCTTTGCAAATTTATTTTTCCCTAACCACTCCCCCCGCCCCCTTTTATAGATAACCAATGGAACCGATGCCCTGCAGACCACACTTTCCGAAATACTCCTATTGGGGCATTACACAGCAGAAAGGATGGGCAAACTGCAGCTCTCAGGTCAAATCCTGCCTGTTTTTGTAAATAAAGTTTTATTGCAACATTGCTATACTCACCTATTTACATATAGTTAATCACTGCTTTCATGCAATAGTGGCACCACTGTTGAGGAGTTGCAACAGAAACTGGATGGCCTGCACAGCTTAAAATATTTACTATCTGCCCCTTTGCAGAAAAGTTTGCAAAACATCAATCCATTGAACTATTAAGCACATGGTAGATGCTTAAAAATCAGTGAAATGATACATTGAAATCCATGGTTATGAACACCAATGCATTTGCAACTCAAGTTTCCTCAGCTGATAAGGACAAAGGAATCACAACAAAGAAACCTAAAGTTTAGTTCTTTGGTTCAACCTCCTAGTTCACTTGCAGAAATTTGGGAACTCTAGCCCAACACAAACCTATCAAAGTCTGTGTACACCTGGCACCTGTCAGCTTAGCCACTGCCACTTCTGACGTTGCCTCCTATAATCCTGGCTGCCACTCCACGGAGTGGGCTACCAGCACCACCTTAGTGTCTGTCAGCTAGCACTTGTGCTTCATGGAGGCTTTCTAAGTTAGGAATGCATTCAGTGGCAAGTAGCAGAGATCCCCCCTATACAGACTTTTTGTTTTAATGGCATTTATTCATCCATTCAAAAAGAAACCTATCAGTGAATGTCCAGGGCTGGTTCTAAGGAGGAAGGATAGAGGAGGAAGGGCAACAGGCTGAGGAAGCGTGCCAGGTAAAAATGTCTTTTTCAACTACTTTCCCGATCGCCCAACCTAATGGCTTTTCCCTTTACAGCTCATTATCCTGAACTAGTTCACCTGGCAACCTTTTTCTGCAAGGGAGTCTGGGACGGTAAGTATGTGAACTTCCCAGCCTACTTGGTAGAGGAAAGGAAAGGACGTTGGGAATGGCTTTTGAAGTAGCCAAACTACGTTATGAGACTTAGTGCCTTTGCTTTGTTCCATTCTCCAACATACTCCCACCATTCTTTGAGCAAAGACAGTGCCCCCACTCATGGTGGTGTTCAGCAGCTCACAGAGATGTGGCAGCAGTGGCCTGTGTACATGTCACACCTGTCCTCACAGCAGTGGGTATGGGGAATAGCATGCTATCAGACAGTCTGAGCGATGCCACTTTACGATACCGACTTTACCATGACCTCCACTCCTTTCTTATCCTAAAGCTTGAAAGAGCTTATAAGTGTAAGTTTTCTTCAAGAAAATTCTCTCTGATGCGCTCCTTAGCATCTCATGTTAGTCAGTCTCTGGGATGTCTTCCAGATATCTCCAGACATGGTTGAATCTATAGGTTGTATACAGCTTGAAACCCCACTCTAGGGTCTTCATAAATGAAAAAGGCAGAGTGAGAGTGGGTGGAAATAGGTTTTCAGAAACACCAATGCTCAGGGCTTAAGTAGGTCTACAGAAGGAAGTAGTTGTGGAATAACTACCACTTGCCACAAGTTTAAAGTCTTCATTTTATTTATAAAATATTAAATTTATTTATTCTCCAGATTGGCTCAGCCTGCTCAGAAACATGTCTGCCATAATTGTAGGCACATTTAAGGGGCACTAATTAAGGGACCTCCCAAATATGTTTGCATCCTGCTCCACACTACTTGACGTTTTTTCATAAGAGATTAATGTTTCTCACCACAATTAGAAAAGGCCAAAAAAATGTCAACTGGATAGGTAATATTTTATAGAATTTCAATGTGAAGGCAATGTATGATTAAGAGTTCAGGTGATAGATAGACCAATAATCCAACATGGGCTCAGCTGTTATTAAATATATTTTCTCATCTGTAAAATTATTTAAATAAAATAATATTTACAAAGCACTTAATGAACCTTCTTTCTAGGAAGGACTCAATGTTCATTGTTCTTGCTCTTGTTCTTACACTTATGGGAAAAGGAGAGACAGTACAAAAGGAACCAAGTTATCTAAGGGTAAGAGAGACATATTCTACAGAGAAGAAAAGGACACTGAAAGAATACAGAAGTTCCTGTGGCATGTAACCTACAAAACAGGCCAAACTTCCCAATTTTGCACATTAGCGGGTGGTCCAGCCAAGGGCCCATGGGCAGTGGAATCTATGACTCACTGGAGCAAGCAATGCAGCATTATGCCACCAGATGGCAGCATAGAGCCACTACCATTTTCACCCTTGGGCAGCATTGCAGCTTCATCATGCTGAACTATGCATACAATGTTCCAAAGAAGAATTGGGTTCACAGCAATGGACATAGGAATGATCCTAGCCAGGTTCCCTCTACTGCAGCATCTAATCCCGGAGCACCGGTGTTCCTGGAATCCTATTTCCATCCAGTTTTCCTCACTCCACCTTACCTTCTTGCCATTCCTGAGACTGTAGAATAACTAGTAAATCTGAGTTACTTCAAAAGAGAACCATTCTGTACCTGAAGTAAAGACTTGCAGGGTCCCCTCTGCAGCAAGCATTTAGCTGTTCTTTCTAAACCCATAGTTGTTCAGCTATGGCTAAAACTTTCATTGAAACAAAACACCTTTTGCCATGCTTTACAGCACCACCAGTAATAAGCAAATCACATTCTGAGAAGAGTAGTTCAGAAACAAGAATGCCACAGAAATTCAATTGCTTTTTTGCATAAAAGCCAAGCATTATTCCATCAACATCTTTTTTTTTTTTAATTGAGGCAACATTGCTTAATAACATTATATAAGTTTCAGGTATAGAGCACTGCCATTCCCTACCTGCACACACTCTAGCATGCTCACCCCACCACAAGTGTGGTTTCCATCCCTCACCACACATTTGACCTCTTTATCCATTTCACTCTCTCTCCATCCCCTCCCCCTCCGGTAACTACCATTCTGAGGTCTGAGTCTATGACTTGGGTTTTGTTGTGGTTGTTCCCCTGTTTTGTTTTGTTTTGTCATCCACAAGTGAATGAAATCATATGGTTTTTGTCCTTTTCTGTCTGATTTATTTCACTTATCATAATACCCTCAAGATCCACCCATGTTTTTGCAAATGGCAAAATTTCATCTTTTAATGGCTGAGAAGTATTCCATTGTATTATGTATATCACACCTTCTTTATCCATTTATCTGTTGATGGATACTTAGGCTGTTCTACATCTGGACTGAGTAAATAATGCTGCAATGAAATATTTTCAAATTAGTGTTTTCTTATTCTTTGGACAAATATTCAGAAGAGGAATCAGTGGATCATACAATAGTTCTATTCTTAATTTTTTTTTTTTTTGAGAAACCGCCATACTGTTTTGCATAGTGGCTGCACCAATTTACAATACCACCAACAGTATATAGGGTTTCCTTTTCTCCAAATCCTCTCCAACACTCGTTACTTCTTGCCTTTTTTTATAATAGCAATTCTAACAAGTGTGAGGCGATATTGTGATTTTGATTAGCATTTCCTTGATGATTAGTGATGTTGAACATCTTTTCACATGCCTGTTAGCTATCTGCATGTCTTCCTTGGAAAAATGCCTATTAAGATCATTTCCCCATTTCTTAGTCAAAATGTATCTTTATTTTGTTGTTGAGTTGCATGAGTTCTTTATATATTTTAGATGTTAACCTCTTATTGAAAATATTATTTACAAATATCTTCCACCATTCAGGTGGTTGCATTTTCATCAACATCTTTTAAAATGAATTTCAGATACCAAGTAGCTCTTAAATGATTCATAAAACTAAAGTATATTTCATTCTGAAGCCCAAAGCCTTTATAATGTTCATTGTTGATCTAAAGAAACAGGTCATTTTCCTTTATAGCCACAAATAGGAATAACATTACAGTGAGTCATCATAGATTAAAATACTATAAGACCATCAGTCTGCACCCATTCATTTTTAATTAGGACCAAGTAAGTAGTTCAAAGGGAAGGTCACAGGTATGCATAACATCTCCCAAATGCTATAATTTACATTTAGTGCTTAGATTTAGTCAACAGGTTGAAATCTATGTGTACCCAAATAACTCCCTAGAAGTTATACATATGCAGAAGTTGAAAACAAGTTATTTCTGCTTATGTCATCATTCACTTATACCTGAAATTTTGTCATAATCTACATGTTTATTGGGCTCGATACTGGCCTGGTATTGAAGTTATGCTCGCATCCCTTTTCTGTAACTATGCCTAACTTCAGTGTGAATTAAGTGTAAGTAGTGTTAATTTTTAAAATATTTCCAAAATTATTGTTTATAATGACACCACACTGAGCTGAAAACAACAGAAACACTCAGTCTTTGAAACATGTAGTCTAATCCCGAAGTTAATAATCACCAGTAATTAACTTTATCAGTGATATTAGCAAATCACATATGTGTCCCCTAAATACGATTCACTGAGAAAGCTACAAAAGTTCTTAGGTAGGACTCCTTCCAAAAACGATAACCTGAGTCCAATCATGAGAAAGTCACAGATAAACCCAAATTGAGAGTTTATTCTACAAATAAATGGCCCCATACTCTTCAAAAATGTCAGTCATGAAGGCAAAACAGGAGGAGAAACTGAGCCGGATCCGAAGAAAATAAAGACATGGGAAAACTAAATTAAACATGCAATCCTGAGTTTGATCTTGAGTCAGAAAAAAAAATTGCTGTATAGGATATTATTACTGGGACAATTGGTAAAATTTGTATAAGGTTTATAGATTAGATAATAGTAATGTATCAATATAAAGTTTCCCGATTTTAATAACTACACATGGCTGCACTCGTACAAGTAGATGTCCTGTTCTTAAGAAACACACACACACAAAGTTTTTGGGGGTAAAGAGCAATGTACTCTCAAGTGATTCAAGAAGAATATGTAATTTTTATGTATAAGGAAAGAGAGAGAATGTGCAAAGATAGCAAATGTTTAAAAATGGTGGATCTGAGTGAAGAGTATATCAAAGTCCTTTGCACTATTCTTGCGACTTTTCTATAAGTTTGAAATTGTTTCAAAATAAAAGATAATCCACTTAAAAAATGGTTCAGGGCTAAGATCTAGTAAAGCAATTTTTACTTTATTGTTTTAATAAAACAACATGTTCTAAAGGGGAAAAGGGAAAATTTAAAAAGAAAATCACCCACATGCCACCTCCCTATCGTGCAGGTGTTCCCAAGTCTACAGGTGCCCTTGCCCACTTTATGTCATGCACCTCTTGTACCCTCTGTGTGGTTACTGCCCTCTGTTCCAAGTCTCCATCATCTCTTGACTAAAGATTGGACTTCCCACCTCTACCAGTCAGTCCCCATACCCTCTATACCCCAACCATCTATTCTTACCAGAGCAGGTAACATGTGCCTTTTGTGTTTGGAACTTTCAATGAAGTTGTACACATTCACACACACACACACACACACACACACACACACACACATACACAGAAAAACTGAGAGGCAAAAATTTCGGAAAAATGTGTAATGAAGTATCTGGTTAAATAGTTTAGCATTTGAAGACATTCAGCTTTATTTAATTCCAGTAAAATCCCTTCCGCTCTCACACATCCTTAAGAGTTCACCTTCTGCCAAATTGAAAAACAGATCAAATGTCCCCAACTTTCCTCTTATTCTCCCCTCTCCAACCCTGTCTTGAATCAGCTGCTCAAATTCTATCTTACCACCACGGCTCTCCACCTGGGCATTTCTGAGGCCAGGTGGCTGTCTCCAAATCTCTCGGACCAGATGGGATCGGGCTCTGCCCTCTAGTGAGGCCAGAGCCTTCTGGGTCTCACCGAAGTCTCCCGGTCAAGGGTAAGTCCCCTGACTCCAAGTATAACTCTGCCACTGACCAGCTGCAGGACTTTGGCAAATTGTAGTCTTTCCTGTTATCAGTTTTCAATTAAGTAAAACAGAGGTAGGATTTCTAAAATCACTTTTAATTCGGAAAGCCTATGATTCCATAGCCAGAAAAAGTAGAAATAATTAGGTACAAAATCAGGAACAGAAAAAAAAAATTGAAACAGTTAAATGGGAGATAATCACAAACATTATAGGTTTATTTTAGGGCTTAGATAGGAGATAGAAGAACAAGAAGAACCATTCCTCTGGTGGAATAGAATTAGGTAATTGGAGACTGGTAATTGCAGAATGAGATAATAAGTGACTTAATAAAACAGTTGACCATGACTCTAACCAGTTATGGATGAATGACACATCTCCAAATGCTATAATTAAATATCTCTGAAACCCAACTCTAGCAGTGAGCAAGATTTCCTTCCTTTGTACTTTGAATGGCTTGGGAAGTAAATTAGTCAGCTTTTTAGGTTACTAGATCAATGGGTCTCAAAGCCTGATCTACAAGTCTAGACTAGAGATCAGAGCATTTCAGAGTGAGAAGGAAGGGTTGATGAACAAGAAGTCCAGCTTTTTCCTTAGTACAATACATGAGGATAGTAAAGACCAGGCTGGCTGAGTGACTTGCCAAAGGTCACGCAGAATGATGGCTCACACCGACTGGGTGTCTCACTGCTACATCCTCATTTGTGAAACATTGTAACCACTTGGTATCAGACCACTCTGGTCTCTGGGTGCTCTTAGGGGAGCAATGGCCATACTTCACTTCTAGCACTGATTCCCACACTCCATGCCCGCCCATGCCTCTGGGTCTGCCCGCCAGCTGAGGCAGCTCATATACAAGGAGAACTTTTGCAGTTTTGGAGCCATTTCACCACCCTGGTGAGTGTCCCTCTCTAAAGTGAGCCCAGTGAATACAATCACAGGCAACTCCTCAGACACAACCGTTCAGGTGTTTTCTTTTTGCAACGGCACATTCTTCCGAGGGCTTATATCTCCACCGAAGTGTCATCTAGGAATATGGATAGTCAGGAAGCCATTGCATTACAGCACCTCATATATGTTCTGAATTCAAACTAATCCATCAAAGAAAAAAGCCAGTCCCCTTATAGAAATATTCAGCAGCACATTTCTTCTCTGGATTTGCCTTTAGAGAGAGGATAGAGTTAAGTGGAACTCCATAATAGAAGATTATTCCCTCCATTATAGCTATTGGTAATAATAAAGATGGCCTTTGTTACCTGATTTGGTGATGGTGGTTTCCATTTGCCATGTGATGAAGCAAAACAAACAAACATCGTGCCTCGCGTCAGTGCTGCACTAGCCGTCAACAGCACCTCTGGGCTAACCCCAAGTGCCTGCCAAGACTAGATGAGGGCCGAGCTTTTGCGGCTCACCCCCACTCTCCCCAAAGCCTTGGCATCCAGAGGCAGAGCAGCAGAAGCTGCTATCACACCTCCTCTCGCAATATTTTCTCATGAAAACAGGCATGATTTTTTTTTAATCAGGTGGAAAGCAACTACGGGACAAACAAGAATATAATTTCTTGAATTTCAAGGTCTCAGTCCTCTATGCTGTTGATAAAAAGCTCCCTAATCTTCTGGAAGTTCTTTGTTTCAAATGTGACTCTCATCCTTGCCAGGTCTCTCAAGCTCTTTTGTAATCCATAATATTTCAGAAGAATAAAAGTGATTCCTCGTCAGTTCAAAAGTTTGAGAAGTTCTAAACTAGAAGCTTGGATTTAAAAGGTCATAAGGTCTAAAGCCCTCATTCTGGAGAATCTAGACCTACGATTTAATTTGTGACATGGTTCACGGGAAGGGAAGGAGGTGGAATCATGGGGTTAAATTTCCCCTTTTTGGAAATCAGACTACTTGGACCTGAGTCTCCATTCTTTAACTTACGAGCCATGGGAACTTGCGAGAATCACTTCACCTCTTCAAATTTCATAGATCACTAATAAAAACAAATTTGATAACAATGTTAATAATTAACAATCAACATGTGTCAGCTGTCGGCGGCAGCAGCAGCAGCAGCAGCTACAGCTGGGAAGGCAATGTCACATTACTTTTAGGTTCACGTGTTCTGAAATTACAGTGCCGAAGTTAAAAGCCTGGCTCCAGTTCATATTCATTATGTGACTACAGGCAAATTATTTAACCTCAAGTCATAGGTTTTTCTTTTCTAGTATGAGGATGAAGGTTGTCAGGAGAAAGAAAAGCAATGTACCCACAGAAAGTGTATGGCACAGTGCTTCGTGAGTAGTAAGCATTTTTAAAATATTATTTATTGTTATCATTAATGGGAAAGTAGCAAAAGTAGCAGTGGTAGCAATATTGCTTTATTTGGGAGACAACTTGTAATTATTAATATTGGAATATCTCTGAAAATGTTCTTGGCAGAATTAATGTTTCCATCTTCAACTGGAGCTGCATTATAAATACCCACCTTCTCTCAACAGTACGAGGACATTTGAAAGAATATTCTGGATGAACTGGGAGTCCATGGAATCCAGTAATATTCTAGATGAGGAAATATTTTTCCCCTCCTGAGCTGTTTTCTTTGATTCATTAAAAATTTTTCTTGTGTTACTTTAATAGTTAAAAGTTACCTTTAATAACAACAACAATTCCTGCCAATATTTCTAAAAATATAAAAAATTTCACTGGTCTAATATTATGATTACCTGAGCATTTACCTGAGGACAGTTTATTCTCCAGAGGTGCTATTATATAATAGCTGTGCACTGGATTTTAAATGGAAACAAACCAAACATTTGTATGTTAAATGCTCCTCCATCTACTTGCTAGAAGAGAATGTTATGGTCTTGGACCATCGCTGAGTATTTTTTCATCTGTCTCTTCATCTATGAAAATAGTAGCTGCCCTGCCTGTCTTCCAAGGTTGTTATTGGAGATCAGATGAGGAAAAACTTGGATCGAATTATAACTGAAGTTGTTGTACAAATTTAAGTTCTTATTTCAAAATCTGAGCTCACCCACCCACACAAACACTCGCTCTTGGATTTTGTTTGTACTAACCGAAAAATAACTTCTTTGGTTGGTACATTTACCCTATTGGCCTGAATTTGGCTCTCACATAGGAGGGGCAGGCAATTTCGGAATCAGCTTTAAGGTCCCTGGACACAGACCTATCTTCTCTGGAAACAGGGAGTCAGTGCTTCTGTGGCAGGAACCTCCACATACTCCTTTAAGGAATTTTACCAGGCCTCCTCAGAGCTGTGCACATGCCAAAATATATATTAACATGATAAACCACAATGGATTTGTGTTTAAAGTCAAAAATACACTTTTAAAAATAAGTACTTAAGTTGGCTGATTGAGCAATAATACCTGGATGCCGAGCTGAATTTGTTTAGAATAAACCACAGAGTAAACTTTTTCTCAACATTTTGCACTGAAGCAAGGAAAACCAAAGGAGAAAAACACAATTTTGTGGAACATTTTCTCATTTCTACATTATGGAACAATTGCAACCAGTAGTGCAGTTATGCAACCATGCCAACAAACTCTGACAGTCTCTGTAAAATGTTTAGGTTCCAATTAAAATTAAATATGCTCCCTATGCCCTTGACTCTGTCTGCTTCTTTCTGTCTTACACTTGTCCCTTACACCTCCTATACTTCCCTTTCTGATACCCAGAAAATCTGCTGCAAAAGAATCCCTCAAACTTGAAAAAAAATTGCAAAAAGCCAGGTACCTATTTTTTTCTCATGTCTTCTGTGTTTACCTCTCGGTGTTGAGAACAGAAGCATCGACTCCCTTCTCTCTTCCTTTGGTTTTGTACAGTTCCTATTACACTTTTCTGCTGGTGCCATTGTTTTAGTTTGGGTGGAATATTGTGAATTATTTTGACTTGAGCAACTCCTCCTGTGGGCGGGATATCTAGGGTGTAGCGGTGTTTTTGTCTAGGTCATTCAGTTCATTTGGAGAAACATCACTGCCATCAGCATATTTTGAGAAGCACATATTATTATTCTGTGAGAGTTCAAGCTCCAACTTGAAGCATCAGAGAGGAGAAACACTGCTTAACTAGATAGTGGTTCACAGAAGTCTTTTTTTTTTTAAATCTTTTTTTTTTCAATTACAGTTGACAAACATTCTTATATTAGTTTCAGGTGCACACCCCGGTGATTAGACATTACATAACTTACTAAGTGATCACCCTGATAAATCTCACACCCACCTGGCCCTATACATAGTTTATTAGAATATTATTGACTATGTTCCCTATACTGTACTTAACATCCCCATGACTATTCTGGTGAAGGAATTAGAAAGTACAGAGAATTCTTGTTCACCCCATGTCCTCCAGGATGCTGGCATTCAGTGCGATCACACTGGGAGTGGCGCTGGCAAGGTCTCAGAATTTGCCATAATGGCCCTGGCTCCTCCATTCCTCGTGAACCAGCTCTCTAGTCCAGGGGTGAGAACTGGAGAGTTGTACCCCAGTGTGACATAAATATATCACAGTAGATCAGAGGTTGACAAATTATCCCCGTGGTTTAAAGGAACCCTTCACATACTGAGACGCGTATTCATTAGGGTTGCTTGCCACTGGCAAAGATGAAGACCAACAAACAATGTGTTTAGCATGGCATAGTTTTTGGCAGTCAGGACAACAGACAACAGGTTTCCTACAAGTGTCTTTTTCTTTTACCTGAGATTACATTGCTCCGATCTCAAATTAGTATTTCATCATTTTATATCAGCCCTCTGATCACAGCTCTGACCTTGACCTTGAGTGCAATGCTCTGGAGGAGAGTGAGAAACTGAGGCAATCATCTAAGTGCTCCACGTCATGTCAGTAAACAACTAATTGAATTTTTCACGAAGGATCTTAGACTCCCCTGTGGAAAGGGGTATTTCCTTGAAGTTGTTTAGCATTCTGTGGATTCAAAATTGAAAGTGTTTTTTCACTCCAACACTTCATGTACAGCCTTCATTCATTTTATGTATCACGAGAGCGCTTCCTGGTTGTGGCTTTAAAATTCATTGAACTTACCCATTTCCCTGCCTCACTTACTGTCCTTTGCTGCCTAGACCCTGGAAAACTTTGGCACTACTTTTTACTGGTGCATTCTCATTAACTCAATAAATATGATTTCCAAGTTCTTTAAATGCTCTCACAGAGACACTCACATGGTCTCTTTTAATGCCTCGCTCTAAATCCCAGGAGACATTCATTAGAAAAGCAAAGTCAGACAGGATAGCAAGAAGCAAAGTCATCCACGTAGCGTCCACAGCGAAATCTAGGAAGGGGTAAGTTTTATTGCCCTTGACCCTCACCACACTCAATATACCCATGATTCCTCCCTTGCCCCATCTGATGTCCCATTTCTCCTGCCCCTCAGCCCCTCTTCCCTTGCCTTAAGGGTCTTTTTATTCACTGCACCATAACTTTCTGATGTGCTATCAAGTTTACTTATTGTACTTATTGAAAATTGTCTGTCTCTCTATATAAATTATGTAAGTCTCATGAGGTCAGGGATCTTTCCCTATTTTGTTCAGTAGTCAATCTCAAATTCCAAGGACAGTGTAGCACATAGTAGGTCCTCAGTAAATACTTACTGCACAAATGAATGAATGCTGAAAGATAAACACTCTAATGCTCAGGTCACAAAGCATACCCTACTGACTGCTAAATCTTTTCCTTACTTTCTTCATCACTAGGTGCAAAACTTTGCCCAAATTTTAAATTTTTCCATGCCTTTTTATTTACCCTTTCTTTAACTTCCTCCCACATTCCCTATTGCAGAGCTTTTTATTTAAGCTTTTTGTTTAATCTAAACACTCATTTCTTTTGTCTCCTTTGACCTATATTCTTCACAGTGACACATGCTTCAATGTTTAATGCACTCCTTCTCTCGGTTATGCATTCCCTCTAAGTAAATCCATCCCACCATGTGTTTCATTATTTAGAGAAGTATTCAGACCATCGGAGTCATAGGCATTTCAGGAGAAAGTTCTCTATTTAAATTAACATAATGCTCCAGCTATTACTGTCGATATGCTACTATGTTCTTGAAGGTTACTGAGTTGCCAAACCATACAACCTTATGCAGCTGACCCTCTCCCTTAACAATACCCAGATAGTGAAATTACTATAATTAGTCTTATAATCACTCAGTCCTAAAGAATTCTTACTCAAGACTAGGATGCTATTTTCAGAGATGAGGAGTTCAACAACATGGAAGTAGATAGTAGTACTCTATTATTCCAACAAATAAAAAACAAAGTATAGGATTCCTGATTTTCAAATTATTTGAATGGACATTTCATGAGTATCTTTTTACCTTTCCTTGTCCTCAAAAGGTAGGAAAAGAGAATAAATATAGCTAATATTTACTGCTTCTTCCTATGGTCCAGTCACTCTGTTAAGTTTTTTACAGACATCATCTTACTCAATGCCCACAACCACCTTTTGAGGTTGGCATTTTAGTTGCAAAACTTGAGACGTTCACATCTAAGTAATTTATCCAAAGCCCACAGTTAGAAAGAAGTCATGATATAAATCTAGCCAATACAAAGCAGAGCTTATACCTTCAGCCACCAAACTGCACACCTCCCGTGCTACACCTTATTTTCTCAGCTTTTCATATGTTCTCTCACATACCAAAATTATAAATAAATAAAGGGATTTTTTAAAAGAAATATAGGTAACTAACACAAACACTACTCTAAACATTCTTGTGCTAGATATGGGGTGTCCTACGGCTATGAAGTGCCAGAGATGTGTACCCCGTGGTTAACAGAGCTGCGGAACAATTAATCAGTCTGGGCTTTGTGGCTGTTGTCTCTGTTTAGTTAGGTTTTTCCAAAAAGGTAGAGAAATGTAGCCTACTGGGGTTGTGAAAGACATTCTTTAAAAGTGGGAATTATATACAGAAGGTGTCAAAGGTTTGGAATGCTGCTCTACAAGATGACATATACATTTCAAGTGAGAGAAACGGGGAGAAAAGATGACATGCTAGTTGCCAAGTATATGAACTATAAATTGAAAACACCCCCAATTCAATCCACAACTCCCCAAGAGTTTAAGAAATTTACATGTGTGTCAGTATAACAAAATGACAAAATCAACCTTTTTTCCAAAAAAAAAAAATTCACTCTGCTGATCGCCAAGATCTTTTGTTTTATTTTTACTTTTTATGATGAAGAGCACAGCCATCTCTTACTTATGTCATGTCTCACTATTACTTTAAGAGCAGAAGAGAAGGACAAGATTTGTAGGACGCACAGAATCAAACATTTTGAAAGGCTTGTTTAGAGTCCGTGAAAAGGTTTGGTAGAGCATCAGTCAATAGTGCTGGTTATTTGTAAATTTCCTCCTAGAGTGTAAATTCTCTCATTCACTTTTACATACCCTACAGAAGCCTTTTACTTGCGTGCTGGCTTAATAAGTACTAAATGGGGAAATGAAGTTGTAATTTGAATAACAGCCACAGGTAGGAGATGCAAAGGAAATGAAAGACACAGAGGAAGCAGAGTCACCACAGAGCAAATGGGAGTGTGTTGGGGAGGCAGCATGGCAACCAGACTCAATTTCTGGTTCCTTAGGCTGTGTGAGTCTCCGTCTTGCTTCTGGGAGCCCAGAAGAATAGCAACTTCACAGGGTTGGAGTGAGCTTTAAATAGGATCATGTTTTCGACAATACCTTGTAAACTGCAAGGTGCTGTGCAAATGTGAATTATCATAATGGTCTCTCTTTTGCAAGTTAGTGGGGGACATGACAGATATAGGTTGTGTATACAATGCAGGAACAAATGATGCGCACCAACACATAATCATGGACAGAGCCAACCAGAGCTGTACTTAGTGCTGAGGCACAGGGAAGGTGGGAAGAGGGGAAGTCGCGTGTGAGATCGAAGGGTTACTTCGGGACCAGGAGTAGTGTGAGGTAGAATTGACACACACACATCTCAGCAGGGATGAGAAGAGGGCAGAGGTGGTTCCTGAAGAAAATGAAGGGCAGCTTTGGAAGGACACAGAAAGAACAGGGCTTCTGTTCATGGGCAGAGGGATAACCTGGCCAGCGTCTGGTTTTATTTATTCATGTCATGCCCTGAATATTAATGGATAATATTGTTTCTTCTGTGTGACTTGGGAATATTTCTGGTTCTTTTTATCTACCTCCCCCAAAATGAAAATTTTTGGTACATGTTCTTGCTTATTGGAGACTTTAGGTATATATGAAGGAACTAAGAGAGTGGTGGGATCTGAGTGAGAATGAAATTATAAGGAGACACAATTCTGAACCAGATTATAGTAAAACTAAAAAAGTAAAATAAAATAACAATCAATTCGGCTTTTTGTAACCTCTTTTAGCAGAAGTGTAGTTTGGGGGTGGTTTGACCAGAGATTTTAAGGAAGAGGGTCAAGTGAGAAGGTCGTAGTGGTTGATATTATAGCTTTACCAGAATAGACCAAGGATTAGCTGAGGCGTTCACTTACCACAAATAAGTTCAATATCTACTTACATAGATGCATTTAAATATTAATAAAATCTACTTGCACAACACATGTGAAAACTTCTTTGGGTTTCACAACCATCTATAGGATAGTTACGGCATTTTTAAAAGTACATATTTCACAGTAAGGAAGGCTCTAAAAGATTAAGCAACTTACAAGACCTTACAGGCAACTTACAAGATCGTACAGGCAGAGCCAGAACTCAGCCCCAGGTATTCTGACTCCAAATGCAGCATTACTTCCATATCGTGTCATGTTTTACTTCTGTGCACTAGGTGGGATTTTTTGGTTTAGGTTCTGGCACTCGCACTTTTCCTTTCATGGTGAAGGATCTTTTATTCTTTGGTGCTCGCTGTAACCCAGAGCCAGAATCCAGCGCCCGCTGAATCACTGTCTTCTTTTCTCTGGTCATTCTCTATCAGTTCCTCTGTCTTTCCTTTGCCCAAACTTTTTTTTGCAACTTATCCCCTTGCCCGCATCCTGCCAATTCAGAAGTAGGAGGCTTTGAAATAACCCTTACTTTCCGTTAGTTTCTTTGGGAGGACTACTAGAACTGGTGGAGGAATCAAATAGGTCTTGAGCCTATTTATTTGTGATCTGTAAAACAGTGATAAAACAGAAAAACTGGGCCCATCCCTTTGTAGACTGGTGAAAGTTTTTGTAGGTAAACAAATTTTTAAGTGTAATTTAAGAGTTTTCCTGGAAGAAAGTGTTCGGAAACAGACTTTGCATTTCATTGCGCAATAGCTCCATCCAGTTGTCAGAGGAAGAGCCCAGCAGCCCTGGGAGAAAGCCGGCCAGCGTCCCCGTGTCTGAAGGCTGCAGGCAGCCTGGCTTCAGATCTCTCACACGGACCACTCTACAGCCTCACGGCTATCAGGCGCTATGTGACACAAACAATGACAACAGAAACCGTTCATAATATTGAAACCTGTCAATGAAAATTACTGTTGTGCTTATAAATGAAATACAAAATTAATCCACCTTTTAAAGTTTCCCTTCCAGAATAAAGCATTCAACGCTTAAGTGAAATTAAAACAGAGGTGAAAATTAAAAGAATGTTTAGGTGACTTTATTTGCCTAGTTTCACCACATCCAATTACTTACCTAACTATGCCAGAGTAGAACCAGAGAGGAATGAAGAAGAGGTGAGATTAATTCTGAATGGGGACACTAGAAAGGTTTCAGAGAGACTACATGTGAGCTGAGACTTTAGCTGCAGCATTTGAGAAACAGCCATTCAGGTTGAGAAGACAGGGTGTGTTCAGGGAATGGTGAGTGTGACAGAAAGACACTGATTAGAAGGGATATAGTCAGATATTTTCATGTCTCTCTCCCTTACTGAAATCTAAGGTCTTTGAGTACATAGCTTGGGTCTAGTTTATCCAAAATCCAGCACTTTCCCAACTTTCTCAAGCCTGCACCCTTTGTAAATGTCCCCAGATTGTAGAGGACCCTGTACATCAAGGGAAGGAATTTGGATGTTATCCATAGGTAATGGGAAGGTCTTAGGAATTTAAGCAGGGAAATTACTGTACTTGCATTTTTTTATTTAACCTTTATTGTGGTTTTTTGCATTACTATTTAGTCCCCTTACATCCCTCTCCTCACCAGCAATCCCCACACTGTTGCCCGTGTCCATGAGTCCTTTTTCCTTTTTGCTCAATCCCTCCACCCCTCACCTCCCCCCCAGACCATTAGCTGCCATCTGCTCTCCATCTATGAGTCGGTCTCTGTTTTGCTTGTTAGTTCAGTTTGTTCACTAGATTCCACATATGAGTGAAATCATATGGTATTTGTTCTTCTCTGACTGGCTTATTTCACTTAGCATAATGTTCTCTAGGTCTATCCATATTGTTGTAAAGGGTAAAATTTTCTTCATTTTTTATGGCTGAGTAGAATTCCACTGTGTAAATGTCCCATAGTTGTTTTATTCAATCTTCTATTGATGGGCACTTTGGCTGCTTCCATAGCTTGGTGATTGTAAATAGTGCTGCAATGAACATGGGGGTGCTTATGTTCCTTCAAATTACTCTTTTGGGTTCCTTTGGATATAGTCCCAGAAGTAGGATAGCTGGGTCAAAAGGCAGATCCATTTTTAATTCTTTGAGGTCTCTCTATACTGCTTTCCATAGTGTCTACACCAGTCTTCATTCCCACCAATAGTGCAAAAGGGTTCTCCTTTCTCCACACCCTCACCAGCCCTCGTTTGTTGATTTATTGATGAGAGCCATTCTGAGAAGCATGAGATGACATCTCGTTGTGATTTTAATTTGCATTTCTGTGATGATTAGTGATGTTGAGCATCTTTTCATATGTCTATTGGCCTCTATGTCCTCTTTGAAGAAGTGTCTATTCAAGTCCTTTGCCCATTTTTTAATCAGGTTGTTTGTTTTTTTGGTGTTGAGTTTCGTAAATACTTTATAAATTTTGGATATTAACCTCTCATCAGATGTATCCACAAATATGTTCTCCCATTCTGTAGGCTGTCTTTTTATTTTGTTGATGATTTCCTTTGCTGTGCAAAAACTTTTTAGTTTGGGGTAGTCCAGTTTGTTTTTTGTTTTTGTTTTTTGTTGCTGTTGTTGTTGCCCTTGCCTGGGGAGATATATCTGATAAAAAATTTCTACAAGCAATGTCCGAGATTGTGCTGCCTATGTTTCTTCTATGATTTTTATGGTTTCAGGTCTAACATTTAAGTCTTTGATCCATTTTGAATTTATTCTTGTATGTGGTGTAAGAAGGTGGTCTAGTTTCATTTTTCTGCATATATCTGTCCTATTTTCCCAACACTGTTTATTGAATAAAGTATCCTTAGCTCATTGTATGTGCTTGCTTCCTCTGTCAAATATTAATTGACTATAAAGCTGTGGGTTTGTTTCTGGGCTCTTTATTCTGTTCCATTGATCTATGTGTCTGTTTCTATGCAGGTACCAGGCTGTTTTGATTACTATGGCCTTGTAGTATAGTTTGCTATTAGGTAGCATGATTCCTCCAACTTTGTTCTTATTTTTCAGGATCTCTGTTGCTATGTGGGGCCTTTTGTGGTTCCATATAAATTTTTGAAACATTTGCTCTAGTTCTACGAAATATGTCATTGGAATCTTGATAGGAATTGTGTTGAATCTATAGATTTCTTTGGATAACATGGACATTTAATGATGGTAATTCTTCCTATTCATGGACATGATATGTGCTTCCACTTATTTGTATCTTCTTATATTTCTTTCTTCAGTGTCTTATATTTTTCTGATTACAGGTCTTTTACATCCTTTGTAAGGTTTATTCCTAGGTATTTTATTCTCTTTGAAGTAATTGTCAATGGGATTGTTACCTTAATTTCCCTTTCTGTTTGTTCATTACTGACATATAAAAATGCAACTGATTTCTGGATATTAATTTTGTATCCTGCTAATTTGCTGAACTTATTTACCAGTTCTAGTGGTTTCTTGGTGGAATCTTTTTGGGTTCTCTATGTACAGTATCATGTCATCTGAAAATAAAGACAGTTTTACTTCTTCTTTTCCAATTTGCATGGCTTTTATTCTTCTTTTTAGCTGACTTCCGTAGTTAGGACTTCCAGTGCTTTGTTGAATAAGAGAGGTGAATGCAGACATCCCTGTCTTGTTCCCAGTCTTAAGGGGAATGCTTGTAGTTTTCGCCCATTGAGTATGGTGCAATAGTGGGTTTGTCATATATGGCCTCTATTGAGTATATTCCCTCTATTCCCACTTTGCTCAGAGTTTTGATCATAAATGGGTGCTGGATTTTATCAAGTGCTTTTTCTGCATCTATTTAGAGATGGTGTGGTTTTTATCCTTCTTTTTTTTTTTTTTATGTGGTGAATCACATTTATTGATTTGCAAATGTTGTACCAACCTTGCATTCTTGGAATAAATCCCACTTGATCATGTTTTATGATCTTTTTGATGCATGGCTGTATTCAGTTTGCTAATAGTTTTGCTGAGGATTTTAGCATCTACATTCATCAAGGATATTGACCTATACTTTTCTTTCTTTTTAGTGTCTTTATCTGGTTTTGGACTTAGGATAATGCTGGTCTCATAAAATTAGTTTGGAAGCCTTCCCTCCACTTGCATTTTATAAGAGGTGAGAAGGAGAGGTGTTAGTTCTTCCTGGGATAGGTGGTAAAATTCATCTGTGAAGCCATCTAGTCCATGGCTTTTTTATGTTGGGAGTTTTTTGGTTACTGCTTCAACTTCAATAGGTGTAATTTGGCTCTTCAGATTCCATGATCTTCCTGATTTATTTTTTGAAGATTGTATGTTTCTCAGAATTTAACCATTTCATCCAGGCTGTCCAGTTTTTTGGTATATAATTGTACATAATATTTTTGTACAATCCTTTGTGTTTCTTTGGTGTCAGTTGTTATTTCTCCTCTTTCATTTCTGATTTTATTTATTTGGGTCCTTTCTCTTTTTTTCTTGATGACTCTGGTTAAAGGCTTGTCAATTTTGTTTGTCTTTTCAAAGAACCAACTCTTGGATTCATTGATCTTTTGTATCTTTTTTCAGATTTTATTTTGTTTATTTCTGCTCTAATCTTTGTTATTTCCTTCCTTCTACTCACTTTGGGCTTTGTCTCTTGTTCTTTTTCAAGTTCCTTTAAGTGTGAAGTTAGAGCGTTTATTTGAGCTTTTCCTTGTTTTTTGAGATAGGCCTATAATGCTATGAATTTCCCATTTAGGATTGCTTCCCCTGCATCCCACAGGTTTTGGATTGTTGTGTTCTCATTTTCATTTGTTTCAAGGTACCTTTTGATTTCTTCCTTGATCTCATTGTTAACCCATTCATTGTCAATAACATTATTTAGCTTCCATGTCTTTTCAGGTTTTTCAATGTTCCTCTTGTGATTGAGTTCTAGTTTCATAGTATTTTGGTCAAAAAAGATGCTTGATACGATTTCAGTCTTCTTAAATTTATTGAGATGTATTTTGTGTCCTAATGTGGTCTATCCTAAAAAATGCTCCATGTGCACTTGAAAAGTATGTATATTCTGCTACTTTGGGGTGAAATACTCCAAAGATATCAATTAAATCTATTTTCTGTACTGTATTGTTTAAGGCTGCTATCTCCTTGATGATTATCTCCTTGGAAGGTCTGTCCATTGAAGTCAATGGGGTGTTGAAATCCCTAACTATAACTGTATTTCTTTCAATTTCTCCCTTTATGTGCATCAAGATTTGCTTTACTTATTGAGGTGTTCCTCTGTTGGGTGTGTAAATGTTTACTAGGGTTATATCTTCCTGTTGGATTATTCCCTTTATCATTAGGTAGTGTCCTTTTTTGTCTCTTACTATAGTCTTGGTTTTAAAGTCTATTTTGTCAGATATAAGTACTGCTACCCCAGCTTTTTTTTCTTTTTCATTTGCATGAAATATCTTTCTCCAACTCTTTACTTTTAGTCTATGTGTATCTTTTGATCTGAGATGGGTATTTTAGAGGGAGTATGTGTATGGGTCTTGTTTTCTTATCCATTCAGCAACACTTTGTCTTTTGTAGGAGCACTTAAGCTATTCATATTTAAGGTGATTATTGATAGATATGTATGTAGTGCCATCTTACTGTTAGACTGTGTTACTCTGTTTTTTTCTTTTTCTTCTCTTCCTTCTCTTCCTCCTCCTACTTTTTCTTTCAGCAAGCCCTTTAACAATTGTTGGAGTACTGGTTTGGTGTTGGCAAAATCCTTTATCTTTTTGTTGTCTGGGAAACTCCTTATTTCTCCTTTGATTTTAAATGATAGCCTTTCTAGGTAAAGTAGCCTTGGTTGCAGGTCCTTGCTTTTCATCACCTTAAATATTTCATGCCACTCCCTTCTGGCCTGAAATGTTTCTGTTGAATAATCAGATCCCACTCTAAGTAGTGCTCCCTTGTAAGTAACTACCTGCTTTTCTCTTGCAGTTTTTAGAATTCTCTCCTTGTCTTTAATAAGCCTTGTCATTTTACTTATGATGTGTCTTGGTGTAGGTCTCTTTGGGTCCAATTTGTTTGGGACTCTCTGAGCTTCCTGGGATTGTGTGTCCTTTTTCCTTCACCAGATTATGGAAGTTTTCAGACATTATTTCTTTAAATAGGTTCTCTATCTCTTGCTCGCTCTCTTCTCCTTCTGGTATTCCCATGATGTGGATATTGTTATGCCTCATGTAGTCCAAATGTTTTAGCCTGTGTAGTCCAAAACATGTAGTCTCCTCATGTCTTAAAAATTCTTTTTTCTTTTGTTGCTCTGCCTGGGTATTTTTTTTCTACCTCATCTTCCAAAACACTGATTCAGTCCTCTGCTTCATCTAATCTACTGTTTATTCCTTCTAGTGTATTATTTATTTCAGATATTGCATTCTTTATTTCTGCCTTTTTTATGGCTTCTATGTCTTTTTTCTTGCTGTTGAGTATCCTTATAATCATTCTTTTAAACTCTCTATCTGATAAATTTCTTGCCTCCATTACACTGAGTTCCTCTGGAGAATTCACTTGTTCTTTCATTTGGGGTCTGTTTCTTCATCCCCCCATTTTGGCTACATTGTATTTTACTCCTTAGTTGTTAAACTAATCAGCCTTACAATCATCAGATGTTAATCTAATCAAGCTGTAAATCAGCAGCCAGGCTTAAGCACCACAGTGTGGGGCAGAGTAATTCCTGCAGGCAGGGTATTGCTTCTCCTCAGGCTAATGCCATTTTGAGAGGAGTGCTCTGCCTAAAATAGATGGCTCCTGCAGCACAGGGAATGACTCAGCACAGTGATCCTGGCATCTGTTCTTTCAGGACAATGTAATAGGTACTGTTTTGGTCCTTTTGTGTAAAACCGGCAAATAAATATACAGGTATTCTGTATATGCATGGAAAACCTTGAAAACTCAACATTGGCTGCTTCTGGGCAGATCTATTTACATTGTATACCTTTTTGCATTGTTTGAACCTGTATGTTCCTCAGTGTGTCCAATTTTAAAAGCCATTCCTCCCCAAACACATACAGGTGTATTGAGAATTTTTTAATATATTCTATTGATTATGCTATCACAGTTGTCTCATTTTTTTCTCCCCTTTATTCCCCTCCACCCTGCACACACCTTCCCACAAGCATTCCCCACTTAGTTGATGTCCATGGGTCATACATATAAGTTCTTTGGCTCCCCCCTTTCCTATACTATTCTTAGCCTCCCCCTGTTTATTTTGTACCTACCACTTATGGTTCTTATTCCCTGTACTTTTAACCCCATTCTCCACCCTCCTCCTCCCCACTGATAACCCACCATGTGGTCTCCATTTCTGTGATTCTGTCCCTGTACTAGCAGTTTGCTTAGTTTGTTTTTGTTTTCATTTTTTTAGGTTCAGTTGTTGATAGTTGTTAGTTTGTTGTCATTTTAATGTTCATAATTTTGATCATCTTCTTTTTCTTAGATTTGTCCCCTTAATATTTCATTGAATAAGGGCTTGGTGATGATGAACTCCTTTAACTTTACTTTGTCTGGGAAGCACTTTATCTGCCCCTCCATTCTAAATGATAGGTTTGCCAGATAAAGTATTCTTGGATGTGTTTGTCTTTCATGACTTTGAATACTTCTTGCCAGCCTCTTCTTGCCTGTGAGGTTTCTTTTGAGAAATCAGCTGACGGTCTTATGGGAACTCCTTTGTAGGTAACTGCCTCCTTTTCTCTTGCTGTTTTTAAGATTCTCTCCTTCTCTTTAATCTTGGGTAATGTAATTATTATGTGCCTTGGTGTGTGTTTCTTTGGGTCCAACTTCTTTAGGACTCTCTGAGCTTCCTGGACTTCCTGGAAGTCTATTGCCTTTGCAAGATTGGGGAAGTTCTCCTTCATTATTTTTTCAAATAAGTTTTCCATGTCTTGCTCTTCCTCTTCTCCTTCTGGCACCGCTATGATTCAGATGTTGGAGTGTTTAAAGTTGTCCCAGAGGTTCCTCAACCTCTCCTCATTTTTTTGAATTCTTGTTTCTTCATTCTGTTCTGGTTGAATCTTTCTTCTTTCTGCTCCAGATCATTGATTTGAGTCCCAGTTACCTTCCCTTCACTGTTGGTTCCCTGTATGTTTTTCTTTATTTCACTTTGCATAGCCTTCCCTTTTTCCTCTATATTGTGAACATACTCCACCAATTCTGTGAGCACCCAGATTACCAGTGTTTTGAACTCTGCATTTGTTAGGTTGGCCATCTCTTCATTGTTTAGTTCTATTTTTGGAGCTCTGATCTGTTCTTCCCTTTGGGCCACATTTTTTTTTTTTTTGCATTGGCATATCTATTATGTTGTGAGGGGCAGAGTCTTATGTTCGCCAGGGCAGGGCAACCCACATCACTGAGCTGTGGCTCTGTATGGGGTGGAAGGGTCAGAGAGGGAACAGCGCTGCTTGCTTGGCTCTTGGCTGGCTTTCAGTCACTTCCCCCACTACCCACAAGCAAATTGGGCCCTTCCTGTGCTGATTCCCAGGTGCGTGGGTTTCTGTGCATTCTAGGACCCTGTGGGTCTCTCAAATGAGCTCTCCTGTGAGACTGGTCATTTCTCCCACTGCTGCAACCCCCACAGGTTTTTACCAGTAGAGGTTCTGAGGCTTTCTTTTCCTGCGCCCAAACCCTGGGTTGCACACCTCTCTCACTCCCCAGTTGTTCCTCCCACTTTGTCCGCATGTAAATGTGGGGCCGGCTGGTCAGCCAGCCACCGCCTTGCCACATGTTCTCTGCACTGGTTTCCCAGTTCTGCCCCTCCTACCGGTCTGAATGAAAGTTTCATCTTTAACTCCTTGGTTGTCAGACTTCCATACAGTTCAATTTTTCTGGCAGTTCTGGTAATTTTTTTTTAATTTCTTGTCCTTCTTTTGGTTGTGCGAAGAGAAAAAGTGTATCTACCTACGCCTCCATCTTCTCTGGAAGTGGAGAATTTATTACACAATAAAAGCATAACAGAGATTATGGATAGAACCTTGAATAATATTGTTTCTATCCTCAAGCTTTCATATGGATTTAGTGATTCTCTAAAGGATTGCTTTTACATACTGCACAGTGGGCCACACTCCCCCATTGCATGGAGAATCTATGAGATGCTTTTTACAAGCGATGTACATGAAAATGGTAAAATGCCTTCTACCCATTTTGTTAGTTGATATCAAGGGCTTGCCTAACTCCAAAATTTCTCACAGCACTCACTAAAAATCCTGATATAATTAATCAGGTCAATTAGTTCAACCTCTCTCAAAGTATATTCTTGAAGCAGAGAACTACAATAGTGGCAATTTTAACAGTGGTTATAAGGAAAATCCCTAGGACTCTGCCCCTGCAGAGAGATGAAATGAGATCTTGAACAACCTGGTTATAAGAAGAGTGTGCTGAAGTAATCAGGGTATGTATAAAGATATAAATAAGGAATTAGGAAATTACCATAGATTAAATTAGAATTTAACAGTTTTGCATGGGTGGAGACATATTATGATTACATGTTAAGGGTTTGCTGATCAAAAACTCCCAAACAATTAGTTTGTCATTAAAAGCACATCATGGGAAACACATGTATAGAAACCTATCATCAAAGAGCTTTGCATTACTACAAAGGTACAGTAATAAAGACAGTGTGGTGCTGGCATAAGGATAGACATATCCATCAATGGAATACAACTGGAAGTCCAGAAATAAACTCTCACAAACACAATCAATTGATTTACAACAGAGTGACAAGCCAATTAGATGAAGGAGAACAGACTTTTCAACAAAAGTTGCTGGGACAATTGGATAGCCACATACAAAAGAAAGAACTTGGACTCCTACTTCATAGCATATATAAAATTAATTCAAATCAAAGACCTAAATATAAGAGCTGAGCCACAAAACTCTTAGAAGAAAACATAGGTATAAATCGTTGTAACCTTGAACTAGGCTATACTTTCTAAGATGTGACACCCAAAACAACAAAAGAAAAAATAAATGTTTATTTTATTAGTTTAGTTTGAAAACTTTATCAAAATTAAAAACTTTTGTGTTTTAAAGGACACCATAAAGATACAACCCACAGAATGGGAGAAAAAAACTGCAAACCACATATCTGATAAGAAGAGACTTGTATCTAATATACATAAGGAACTCCTTCAACTCAATAACAAAGATGCAAAAAACCCAATTTAAAAATGGGAAAAGGATCTGTATAAATATTTCTCCAGAAAATATGTACAAGTGGCCAATATGCACATGAAAAGATGTTCAGTGTCATTAGCCATCAAGGAAATGCAAATCAAATCCTCAATGAGATACGAGTTCATACCCACTGGGATGGTTGTAATCAAAGGCAGATAATAAGTGTTAATGAGGATGTGGAGAAATTGGAACTCTCATAAATTGTAAAATGGTGCTGTCACTTTGGAAAATACTTTGTCAGTTCCTCAAAAGATTAAATATAGTTACCATATGACCCAGCAAATCAACTCCCAGGCAAAAAGAAATGAATGCCCGCGCAAAAACTTGTACATATTCAAGAAATAGGACTTCCAGCTAAGATGGAGACATAGGTAGATACGCTTTGCCTCCGCACACACTGTAAGAAGGATAACAGCCAACCTAAAAACAAAAGTCAAAAAGAACTGCAAGAGAATCAAAATGTATGGAAGCCCACCCACCAAGGAGTTAAAGAAAAAACATTCATCCAGACTGGTAGGAGGGTGGAGAGGGGCAGCTGGGTTGGAGAGGATGCACACAGCAAGGCGGCTGTGGCCAGTGGAATCGGTGGTCCCACACTCATGTGTGGATAAAAACCAGGAGGAACAACTGGGGAGCAAGCAATCTTAGCCTCAGGACAGACTGTGTAGCCCAAGGTCCTAGCTCCAGCAAGAGAAAGCCTCACAGCTCCTGGCTGTAAAAATCTGTGGGGGTTGTGGTGGCAGAGGAAACTGCCAGTCCCTCAGAAGAGTCTGTTTGAGGGGCTCAAGGGGTCCTAGAACATGCACAAACCCATCCACTTGGGGAATCAGCACCAGGGCAGCAGCTGGAAGGGCGCCAGTCACTTGTGGCAAATGGAGTGTCTAAAAGCAGGGTGAGAGCTGAGCGAGCAGCATTGTTTCCTCTCTGACCCCTCCCCAACATAGAGCACCACAAAGTAGTGAAGTGGGTTGCCCTGCCGTGGTGAATACTTAAGGCTCCACCCTTACGGTGTAACATGTGTGCCAGCAAATTGAGAAGACAAAAAAAATATGGCTCAAATGAAAGAAGAGATCAAAACTCCAGAAAAAGAACTAAGTGATGAAGAGATAGCCAATCTATTAGATGCAGAGTTCAAAACACCAGTAATCAGGAAGCGCACAGAAATTATTGAGTATGGCCACAAAATAAAGGAAGAAATGAAGGCTATACAAAGTGAAATGAAGAAAAATATACAGGGAACCAACAGTGAAGGGAAGGAAGCTGGGACCCAAATCAATGATTTGGAACAAATGGAAGAAATGAACATTCACCCAGAACAGAAAGAATAAGAATTTTAAAAAATGAGGAGAGGTTGAGGAACACCTGGGACTTTAAACGTACCAATATCCGAATCGTAAGAGTGCCAGATGAGGAAGAGGAAGGGCAAAAAATTAAAAACTTATTTGAAAAAATAATGAAAGAAAACTTCCCCAATTTGATGAAGGAAATAAGACATACAGGTCCAGGAAGCTCAGATTCCCAAACAAGTCAGGCCCAAAGAGGTCCAAATCAAAACACATTGTAATTAAAATGCCAAAGGTTAAAGATAAAGAGAGAATCTTGCCCTGGCTGGTGTGACTCAGTGGACTGAGTTCCAGCTTGCGAACCAAGGAGTCGCTGTTTCAATTCCCAGTCAGGGCACATGCCTGGCTTGCAGGCCAGGTCCTCAGTTGGGGGCATGAGAGAGGCAACCACACATTGATATTACTCTCCCTCTCTTTCTGCCTCCCTCTCCCCTCTCTCTAAAAATAAATAAAATCCTAATTAAAAAAAAAACAACAATAGAGAATCTTAAAAGCAGTGAGAAGAGTTACCTATGGAGGAGTTCCCATGAGACTATCAGCTGATTTCTCAAAAGAAACGTGGCATGCAAGAAGGTACTGGCAAGATGTATTCAAAGTCATGAAGAGCAAGGACCTACATTCAAGAACACTCTATCCAGCAAAGCTATCATGTAGAATGGAAGGGCAGATAAAGTGCTTCCCTGACAAGGTAAAGCTAAAGGAGTTCATCAAGTCACTGTTATATAAAATGTTAAAGGGATTTGTCTAAGAAAAAGATCAAAACTATGAACAGTAAAATGGCAACTATCAATAACAAAAAACAAAAACAAAAACAAAAACAAAACCTAGGCAAACTACAACAGAAACAGAATCATAGAATTTGGAGGGCACGATGGATAGTTGGTAGTAGGGAGGGGGAGGGGGAAGAATGGGGGAAAAGGTACATAGAATAAGCAAAAATGGTAGGTACAAGACAGGGGAAAGTTTAGATTAGTATAGGAAATGTAGAAACCAAAGAACTTTCTATGTATGACCAATGGACATGAACTAAGCAGGAGGGGTAGCTGTAGGGAACTGGGCAGAGGGGAGCAAAGGGGAAGAAAAATAGGACAACTGTAATAGCATAATCAATAAAATATACTTTAAAAAAACAACACGACCTATATTAGTGAAATAATGGAAACAACTCAAACTCAGCTGAATTGATAAATAAAATGCGGTATATTTGTGCAATTGAATGTTACTCAGTAATAAAAAGGAATAAAGTACTGATGGATAAATGAACCTTAAAAATATGAGGCTAAATGAAAGAAGCCAGTCACAAAAGACAACATATTATGTGATTCCATTTATATTTATGTCCAGAACAGGTAATTCTAGAGAAAAGAAAGTATACGAGTAGTTGCCTAAGTTTTGGGTAGGTTGGGAGGAAAACTGGTGTTAGCAGGCGATGAAGAATTGTGTGTTAATGGATACAAGGTTTCTTTCTAGGGTGATAAATGTGTTCTAAAACCAATTGTGGTGAAGGCTGCACAACATTGTCAATATATTAAAAACCATTGTATTGTCCACTTCGGGAGATTTACATATGAATTGTATCTCAATGCAGTTGCTATTTAAAAAAGAGTGATGCCAGGACAAATAGGTACAAGATGAATGTTGATATTGGTGTGAACATTTAAATAGGTGACATTGAAATTACAAACCCTTAAACAAGCATGCTTAAAAGTATTGAAATGCTTCTTACCCAAGTGTATATTAATATCTGGTCAGGTCCTATTTTAACCCATTATTTCTAGAGCAATGAATAAAAATCAAAGAATTTCTGAAACAACCCAGAAATTCAAACAAAATTTTACTGAAAATGAAATCATATTTTATTCAGATAAAATCACTTTAACAATCAAGGTCCCATGTCTCAAGCATCTGAGCTTTGGACTAAGGCCAATGAGATGGATAGTTTGTCGTCAGTCACCATTAAAATTACACTCTTGATGATCATGGACCAGATGAAAGGGACACAAACTATTTGTTTTTGTTGATTTCCTATTATTAAATGCCTGTTACAAAACTAGTATTTAAATGAAACAAACTGGATTTTAAAAGGTGGTGTGTATGAGAGCTGCTACACGATCAACCCCAGTCACATTACTGAATATTGTTTTTATATCCTAAAGTGAAGCTGAAATCTAGTTTCATTCCAGGGTTGTGTTTACCCGATAAACCCCATACTACTTCCACACCCATCTCACACTGAAAATAGAAATCCTACTTCTAAGAGAATCACTCTCCATCTCCTTACTCATAGTTCATGAAATACTATGCCTTCGGAAGTTTATCCAGTATTTGTGGATTTTAGTCACAGAACCCTTTAACCACAATTTTCCTTAAAGAAAACCAGTTCTTTTGCCTGCCATTTACTTGAGGAACCCTTCCTGAGCCTGTTCCCTGCCTACTATATATACTAACCTAACTTAAACGAAGATGAGTGAAGGACAGAGATCTTAGTGATGAGCATTGGATTTGAGGCCCACCATACATCTACCCTCACCTTCTCAGTCCCCTCTGCCCTTACTCCTCCAACCATCTTAAACTCTAGGTGGAACAATCGACAGGCAATTCTCTGAATTTGTGTCAAGCTTTCCTTCTCTCACATTGTTGCTCACATGAAATACTGCCTCCCTTTTACCCCCATTAAGTCTTTACTTGTTCATACCTTAGTTTCCTTTGAGACCCAGAGGAAAAGCCCAACTCCTCTTGTAGCCTTTCCTAACACTCCCTTAACTCTAGGAGTTAATATAAATTCTGACACAGTACATACAGCAGTGCCATTCTATTATCAGGGCACTGAAAGCAAACGCAAAGGACATGGGGTTAACTTTGTTTCCCCTTTTAGAATATAAGCTATGTCAGGGTAAAACTTGTAAGGTCTTAAAAGATTACGGTAATCATTTATTAAAAACATTTATCTGCTTTTAAGTTAAATGAACAATTTTAATGCAAACATTCAATAGGGCATCTTTCCCATTGCTCTCAAGATTTTGTCTCTTTCTGCTGCTGTAGGCATAGGTGGCTTCACTCCATTCTGTCTTCTCTGCATCATGACAGAATTCTGCATGTAGGGATAAAAAAAAAAAGAAGAAACCAAAATCAGTCGTGTATTAAATGCTAATCATTTTCCAGTAATTTGCTATTGCTTCCTCAAGAAGGAAATTCTAAAACCCAAGTTTAAAAAAAACAAAAAAATCTAATTGTAGGACTTCAGATAAAGTTTCCAAACTATTACCAATTACATAGAAGTGATATTCCCACAGGAATATGTTAACAGTAATTGGAATGGGGACGTGCTGTTTAACTACAAGAGCACAAGAGTACAGTCTATCAACGAAACCATCAATTAATTTAGCAGAAAGAAATAAAGTAACTGAATGCAGTGCTTAGAGAAACAGAAATTACATACCAATGTCTCAGGAAAAATGGGACCATTTAAACTACACTGGGTAGTGGCGGGAGAGGAGGCAGAAATGGAAGACTAATACGTGTTATGATAACTTATCCATTCTGTCCATCTTCAAGACAAATAAAATTATAATAAGGTTATTGTTTTAGGGCTGCAGATAAATATACACCTAGGAAGAAGACCAACCTCTATTATTTAAACTGTGTCCTTATGCCTTGGAGCAGGATGAGGCAACTAAGAAAAACTCTCAAGGATAATAGGGCTAAAATAACACCCTGAGGATAAAGTCAAAAAGTTAAGTTTCCAGTGGGGATGTGTGGACTGGTTGAAAGAAGGTGAAGGAATTAGTGAAAGAACATCTATGCATGACCCATGTATATGGGACAACGGTGCGGGGACTGACTGTGGGAATGGGTGGTGGGTTCGGTAGGGAGCAAAGGGGAAAAAATTGGGACAACTGTGATAGCATAAACAATAAAATATTTAAGGAAAAAAATTTTTTTAAATAAGAAAAAAGAGAAAAGCTGTTTCCCTACAGCCATCCCAAAGAAAGGATTATGGATATTGATAAATTTCAGGCTTCAGTTTCAAGCCTAAGAGATGAGTTAGACTATTTCATTAAACCATGCTAGACTTACCCAGAATTTCCGGCAGTTTTTGTACTTCAAGAAGTAAGTGGAACAGCTTTCCCTGTCATAGTTATTTTCATCCATACATCGGGCAGAAGCATCAGATTCCTTAAATTATGTAAAATAGGCACCATTTAAGAGGTGAAATGGCATCTAAAAAAAAAAAAGAAAAACCCAAAAAACTTCTGAAGTTGCTACCCCCACAAAGCAGCTAATATGAAACAGTTCCTTTCTGTTCATTTTAATGAACATTTAATGAACAAAAACTGAATTATCTTTCCAAATATCCCAAGCATTCATTCTGCTCAGGGCAGACATCTTCCTTTTTATAGTCTAGGTCAGTTTTCTGAATATCTAACCACAGGAATTTGAGCCGAGGCAATGACTGAGATCACTTAACCCAGTAACCATTTAACAAAGAAGCTGTGGCAAGGTGCAATGCACTGAAAATCACTGCTGCACAGCTAGACTCGAAACTGTCTCCTGACTCAGAGTACAGTTCTCCCGTTTTCCCAAGTTCTGACTTTGACTTGAATGCCTGGTGTTAATGCTAGTTTTTAGATCTAAGTAAATTGCTAATAACCGGTGTACATCAAGGCAACTTAAATTAACACCATTCATCTCAGTGTATTTTTGGCTATCATTCACTTCATTACACAAGTAAACACACTACAGTGTAAGCAATTTAAATAGATATCATTAATATCACTTCAAAACTAAAGCGAGCAACACAGGGCTATGAGTTCAAAGGAGGGTGGCTGCCATTTGGGAATTAAATTTAAGCTGTGTGAACTGGAAGTAGATTGAATAACAAACTTCAAAGTGAAAGATACTCTGACAGGTCACCACCTAAAGAAAAGCTTTAACTAAAGGGGTATGTAATTTGTTTCATAGATCTAAGAAATATATTCTATCTAAAGAGACTTAATAAAGCAGTAGATGCTTAATAAAGCATCAAATATACATAACAAATCTAAATTTCTATGCCAAATAATTAATGAATGTGTGTAGTTGGAAAGTCCATATAATAAGATCAGGGAATATTTTATAGCACCAGTAGTCTGATGATTACATTATTCAAGGGTGACGAAGAAGTATTGTTACTCACACCAAATAAGTGCCAATAGAGCTTATTAATCAACAAAATATTCTGTTTATATAGCTTTGTGAAAACCTTTAGACTTTAAGTAGACTAATTCTATATCAGCCCCTTGCTCTCAGCCAGGTGGTCTCAAGGACATGATGAAATTATTGCTATTAAAGCATAAATGTCAGTGATAATTTTAAAATATACTTTCTAACTTTCCACGTTTGGATTAAAATTTTTCCTCAGTGTTATATATATCTGTTTAACAGTAGAGTGTAGACTAAATGCTTATATATCGTACAAGGAAGACTTAAAAGGATAAATCTTTGTTAGCTGAATTATGCATATCTAAAAATGCTCTGGTGAAATAAGGATACACTGCTTAGGAACATATTTTTGTACAGAAATAACTTTAAAACAAATGGCAGGCCTTGGTTGGTGTGGCTCAGTGGACTGAGTGCCGGACTATGAACTAAAAGGTCACCTGTTCGATTCCCAGTCAGAGCACATGCCTGGGTTGTGGGCCAGGTCCCTGGTTGGGGGCGTGCAAGAGGCAAGTAATCGATCTATCTCTCGCATGCTACTGTTCTTCTCCCTCTTTTTCTCCCTGCCTTCCCCACTCACTAAAAATAAATAATTAAAATCTTTTATTAAAAAAAAAAAGAATGGCAGAAAACAGAAACAGGGTGGTAGATACAGAGATCAAACTGATGGTTGTTAGAAGGAAGGATAGGAGTAGGATAGGTTTAAAAGGTGAAGGTACGAACTTCCAGAAATAAAATATTAACGACAGGGATGTAATGTACAGCACAGGGAATGCAGTCAGTAATACCTTACGGTTGACAGATGGTCTTATTAGACTTATTGTGCTGATCATATCATAAGGTATATAAACGTCAAATCACTATGTTGTACACCTAAAACTAATACATGTCAATTATACTTTAATAAAAAATAACTAAATTAATTTAAAATACCAATAATGAAGATAATAAAAGAAGATCTAAATGAATATTTACTGGATTACTGGGTAGGAAATGTAAAACGTCTATATTTGAAAAAATCCCATTAAAATTAAAAAGCAAACAGAAAAACAGAAAAAAAAGAACTGCAAAAAACAAATGTCCACAAAATCAGAAGAAGCCTGTTTTTCCAACTTAACACTCACGAAAATTAAAAGTAAACCACCTTACCAACAAGCAAGGATTTATGTCAGGATCTCTCAGTCTCCGTGTTACCATTGGCATCCTAACAGTCTTCTTACTGAAGGTAGTAGATGTTGAGGGACAGAGTTATACAGTGGATGTCATAAAATAAATCAATAAATCTCATTTTCCCCTTAAGTACTTGAAAATTAATTCTGGAATAATGATTATCTAGTGAGGAACTTCGTGCAGCCTCCGTATTTTGAAAATAAGGACTTGGATGAGCTTTTCCTTTGCATTGCCATGGTGCCTCAGTACAAAGGCCATATTTAAATGCATCTACTGAAATTTGATTATAATGTCCAAAATGAAAGATAGTTCAGCTATAATTTAGTTTTATTCTTATTTCTAAAGTTAAGCAATTAGTTATACTAACAAAACCTAAGAATACAGTATGCGCTCTAACAGTTACTTCCTTATAATACATCGATTAGCATACAACATAAGTGTGGAATAATTTAGTACAACCCAACTTTAGCAAAAACATCTGTCAACTACTAAATAGGAATGCCTGCTCTGTGGCCAGCACTGGAGTGGCCAATATATCAAAAACCAAGGTTACTGCTTAGTTGATATTTCAAACAGTTTTTTAAAAAGCTGAAACTTGCCCTGGCTGGCATGGCTCAGTGGATTGAGCACCAGACTGCCAGTTCGATTCCCAGTCAGGGTACACGCCTGGGTTGTGGACCAGGTCCCCAGTAGCGGGGCGCGCAAGAGGCAACCACATATTGATGTTTCTCTCCCTCTCTTTCTCCCTCCCTTTCCCTCTCTCTAAAAATAAATAAACAAAATCTTTAAAAATAAAATAAAATAAAAAGCTGAAACTTTACTTCTAGTGTCTTCTATTTAATTGATACTTCTGGGTTGAAGGAATCAGGGAATGTTATGTGATTCATTAATGTTCAGCTCAAGCCTTATAGATACATCCTGTGAAAGTCTTTATTGATTAGAGATAACAGTTTCCTAAGAGCCAATTAGTGAATACAAGTCAAGTCACATACTCGTATATTAAGTATGCCAACTATACCCCAGGGCAATTGTTCTCCATGATGGAGTTCAATTAAAATTGGTATGCCTATTATCTTCAAAGATGTCACAGGAACGAAAAGAAAAAAATTTTTTAAACAATAATTAACTTAAATATTTCAAAGTGATTTTTTTGTTTCATATATTGTATAGCATGGATAAGCCACCCACAAATATTTCCCGAATTCTCTTCTAGCTTAATCATTTTCCACTTAAAGATTGAAGGAGAAGCCAGCAAATAATGTCGTATCACCTACAAAACGCCACAGAACAAAAACCCTACGTCAGCATAACCAGTCAGAGGTCAGCATCTGTGTATGAAATGGTTTCTACTTTCCTTGCCCAAGATAGGACCATCAACAAGTGTCATGTTAAAACAAATAAAGTACATTTAGGAAAAATAAGCCCCACAAGCTCCTGAAAAGTGGAAGTATTCTCAATCAAGAGTCACCTAGTTAGTTTGGTTTCTTCTATTATGGGAAAGATCAGACTGCCTAGGCTAAAAGACACCAACATTCGCAAAAAAGGGTGGAAAAAGTTTAGTCATTCTGAGGTCCTTGAACTTTTTGTACCCATTAAGTAATCCTTTCATTCTATGATTTTCATTGAACAATACATGAATATATCTAGTTAACAGAAACATCTTTGGCAAAAAGGATATTCAAGGTGCTGTTCAAATATATCTGAAAGCGTCTTCCTCTGCTAAACAGAATTCTTTTGCAGGCTTGAGTTCCTAGAGAGATGATGGTGCTAAGTAACCGCACAGCCTTGCTTTTTACATCTACCCTATTTTGTGAGAACACAGAGCTCTGCTTAGCTGTTCATATTCCTTGGATATAATCTCAACAACCATCAGACACAGACAAGACTCAGGTTGCATGCCTTACACGAAAGCTTCCTACTCTTCATTTTATTGTCATCATTAGTCAGGAATTCTTTAAAAATAACATCTAGATAACATCACATATACCCAAATTAGGTTTGCAGCGTGACTTTATTCACATTCATATTTCATTTCCTTTCCCCTCTGAATTCTAAATACAAGTCAACCTAAGTTTGGACTTCCGAATGTCACCTTCTTTGCATAAATTCCTCATGTATAAACCGGAAATGTCAATTTACAGTGAGAAGCGGGGCTGAAGGGCAAGATCGAGTGTTCTCCTAGAGAGGCCTCATCTACTTACTTTCTGAAGGTACTGAACAAAAGTTAGAAAGCTCTACTTGTCAGAAAAAAACCAGAGCTGTAGGAGGGGCCACACAGGTAGATTTGAGGAACAACTCTAAACTCTTCTCTAAAGGGCAAAGTGCTTTAAAAAGTATTTGATTTCCCATCACATTCCCACTCCAAGTAGCTCTGAAAGGGAAGGGGGAAGGGGCCTTACGACCATGTTCCCAGGCTGGTCAGAGCAACGAAGGCTCTGGGGCTCTGACAAAACTCAGATGCAGCTAATTGGGAGACTGAAAAATGTCGTGTGGAAACATAAAGCCCTTCACCTACTTCGGGGTGCAGAGACAGGGTCAAGAAGTCAGGGAGGCATACCGGGGGCAGGCGGGGAACTCCAACGGAGACCGGAGAGATGAAAGTCCGAGAGCGTGCTGCCTTCCGCCGCGCTGCCTGTCCGTCTAACGGTGGATGGCGGGCACAGGTGAACACACCTTGCTTCAACCTTCGACGGCGCCGAGAAGGGCACGGGGCGGGAAAGGAAGGAAACTGGGTGTCGGTGCAGGCAACGACGCTTCAAAAGCTGGGAATGAGGATGAAGTAACAGCTGGAGTTGCCCGGGCATGGGTCAACTTCCTCGCCCGGAGCCGAACAGACCCGTAACGCGGGGAGGAGAAGCGAATTGAAAGGGGCCCGTAGTGCGGCTAAGCCCGGTGGAAGCAGCTTTGCGCGGAAGTGTACTTAGGCCCGTGGTGTCTCAGGTGCAGCCCCCTCTTCCCCGTTCCCTGCACCCGCCACGAAAGGAGGGGCGCGGACCACTCACCTCAGGGTGCCACTCCAGCAGGGACCCGGCAGTCTCCAGCTCCAAACACGTCAATAGCTCACGCAGCTGGACCTTAAGTAGCGCGCATCCCAACGTGCTGCCCCCGCTCCCCGGCGGCCGCCGGTCCAATCGGCGCGCTCCGCCGTCAGACTGACAGCCGATCCGGGCTCTGCGCGGCGTGGGCGGGCGGGCCTCGTGCCCGCCCCCAGCTGGTGGCGGGGGGGGCCGAGGCGGGAGGAGTGGGCGGGGCCGCGCGCGCGCCCCTCCCTCCCCCGCCCCGCCGCGCCCCCCGCGCCGCGGCCCGCCTCTTAACACTTCTGTTTGATCGGCGGCTTCATTCGCCAATCGTTGTGCCCATCCCTGGCGGCGGCAGCGTCTAGTGGTCGGACCCAGGGCGGAGCGCCCGCGGGGGGGCGGGCACAGTGGCGGGCGGGGGCCAGGGGCGGGCCGGTGGGAGGTGGGGGCGGTGGCCGAGCAGGCCCGGGGAGGCGGTGGTGGGCGCGACGTCGGCGGCAGCGGCGGCGGCGGCGGCAGCGGCAGCTGCAAGTTGGGCTGCAGGGGCAGCGCATACACTACAATGGCTGCTGGAAAGAGGCGTAAGGAAACAATTTCCAGGCCCGCCGCGTCCAGCCCGAAATATGAGAAAAAAATTATTAGAAATTCCGCGGGCGGTGTAAAGGCGGCGGACGGGCCGGAGGGAGGATGTTAAAGCCCCGCGGTGAGTTCTCCCGGGATCCGGGGCGGCGGAGAGGCGTTTAGCGGGAGAAATATCAGGGTTATTTAAATTATGGGACTAGCCGAGGGGGCAGAGGAGCAGCGGCGGCGGCAGGAGGAGGAAAAGTTTGTGCTTCTCTCAGCCCCTGCTCAGGACCCCAGAGAGAAAAATAATAATAAAAAATAAAATAAAATAATTAATTGAGGGTGTGAGGACTCCCGAAGTCGCTTCTGACAGGGCAGGGGGCGATGCGGCTGGAGACCCAAAGGTGAGGTCGGTGGGAAAAAAAAAAAAAAAAAACCCTTTATTCAGGGTCTGGAAAGTTTGAAAAGTTTTCCTCCTCCTCCTCCTCCTCCTCCTCTCTGGTGCTGTGAATATTGTGACAGCGGCAGCGGCAGCAGCGAGAGCGGAAGACATTAGAGACCCGAAAAATAAGGGAAAAATTAATATAAATTCAGTTTTGAGAGTAAACTCTCCGCATTTTCCACCAAAACATCCCGGGGGAAGGTCGCTTCCCAAAGGGCCTGGCGGAAACCCGCAGTCGGCAATATTTGGGGGGCACTTTGAGTGACTTGGGGTAACTTTGCCCCTTTTTCAAAAGAGGTTTTTCTTTTTGGGAGAAATGAATTTGTTTTTGCCCTTTCCTCAGGTGGGCGAGTCGGGGTCCGGGTGCGGGGTCTTCAGGGAGGTGTGAACCCTGGATGTGTGGCTGCGAGGGCGGGGGGTAGGGGGAGGGGGTGCTAAATGAAAGCAGGAGATCTGCACAGAGCAGGGACAGCTTGTTGTCAGTATCATAAACAACCAAAATGGAGGGAGAACTCAGGCATATAACCAAATAAAAATTTTTAAAAAATCGCAAAAAATCCCTAAAAATCCGGGATGCTCCCCCTTTTCTCGCTAAAGGTAAAAGTATGAACCGCCTTTCCCCTGAAGTCCATTTTGACTTTGCAGGGACCAAGGAGTTAATATTTATTTATTTTTTAAAACTTTCGAAGGGCAAAAGCCTTTTATAACTCAACCGACAATGAGAAAACGTGAAAATCCGATGCAAGAGAAGGAGGGGGAGGGAGGGGGGAGATGGTAGTGCAGAAACTGCTAAACTTATTGGTAATGTGGACTGATCTGAGATAAGATAAACACTATATTTGCTATTTTATAACTCTCTTTTAATGATCTTTGCGGTTTGGGGGGGGAGTTTGGTGGGAAAAAAAAGTGATGCCATTTTTCTTAAGAGAGTTAATATGTGTGATTGGAAGAATAAACCTTTCTGGCTTTAGATTGCATTTTCGTCGCATTTATGCTTCAGGTTTTGTTAGTGGCTCCCTCCTTTCTTTAAACTAGGCTGTACAGAGGAGGGGTAGAGAGGTGATGTTGCACTGAGAGGCTGGAGTGCGAGACTGGAGCACCTTTTGGGGAGGGGTGGGGAGTTGCTTGGCTTCTCCCTTCCTGACACGTTTGCTTCACCTGTTCATCCTCAGTTAAGAATGTTAAGCTGAGGTTTTCTGGTTTTATGTATATAAAAGCATGGTGCCTCTTGCATCACATTGAAGTTAATGGGAAAGTGCTGCTGATGTTGGTTCCACGTGGGATATGGGACAGAGCACGGCATTTTAAAGGGACAGCTTCTCTTTTCCTATGGTTTTCATCACCTACACAGAATCACTGTCTGATGACCAAGAGGAGAGGTGCTGGGAGGGTGTGTGGTGATGGAAGAGCCTTCTTTCCATTACTCAAGTGCGCCCACCTTTAGAAGTGATGGAGGGATCGGAGGGATAAACAAACTCAACAGAAGATAGATATTGTATAGATTAGTTTGTTTCCAAATTGTTCTTTTGTGTAACAAGCCCTCCCAGGAACTTTTCATGTTACATTGCTTTGCTTTGGAAGCTGATTTTGGAAGGAATTGTGGAAAAATGGAAATAGTTTAAGGTGTGTGGTGTAATGGTATAGCATTATTGAACAGTTATGAATTCTGTGCAGTGAGATCAAAGAGCTGTGTATGCCCATAATGTGAATTTACAGCCATTTTGTAAAATGCTGTAAAATACCTAATATTCAATTTGGCTTAAGGTACAATGAGGACTTCTGGTTGAAAACTGTAGGCAGAGTGATGGAGATTGTTTAACACTGTAAGCAGTAAGCATTTCTTTAAGGAAAAAAAAAGCACATAAACCAACACCATGGAAAAGTTTACGTATACCCATTTTTAAAGCCCATCCTATACATGTGCTGTAACTCTGTGCCTTTAATTTACAGGATTTTTAAATCCTGAGACCTATCAGTTTGCATCTTTTAAGTTAATCTATTTGTGTTATTTAACAAAAAAATGATTACTGAGCACAAACTACTGTTGATTCTAATGGGTTAGATTTCTACAATATTTTCAAAATTTAAAATATGTAAATTGTTAGCTGTATTCTATTTGGGATTAAAGTTAATCTTGAATAAAAATTACTTGTGTTCCGTTTTCCACAGGTATATCGAGTTTCTAGAATAAATGCCTATTTTCCTTTGTTTTTATGATTTATAGAAATGGATTAAAAATAGAGCTGGATTTTTAGACTTCTTATTGAGAATATTTTTTCTTGCCATACTGTACAAACATTATTATTTTGGAGTCCATTGTATGTTAACTTGTATTCACAACTGAGCTCTTATCTGCACCTTTCTGTAAATATCTCTGAAACAGCATTACATCAGTGTAGTGTTTGAGTACATCATCGTGGTTTCTGATTTTGGAAGCAATTACAACTTTATAAGAACTCATTAAAAATTAATTCCATGTTAAATCAAAATTGATTGGAAAGTGATTAAACTATCAATGCAGAAGAGAAACTTTCTTCCTCCCCCAAATAGCCTTCTGTCCAGATATTTCAGAATGCTATTAATAGTTATAAAACCTTTGAAGTTTATCTTACATTTTTATTGTATTTTGGTTCAAGACAGTTATATTGACTACAAATAGTCAAAATTAGGCTATGTATTTAAAATGAATGAGTCTTTTAGATCTTCAGTAGCTGCCTCTTTGACCAACCAGATAGTATCAATAAATTCAATTTCTGTGAAAGTGAAGGAAAAGTATTTCTTCCAATTGTTTTAGACCATTGAGTTTATCAGGTTGTTTGGACACTTCAAGTTATGGTTATTGTCAACCTAAATAAAAGTGCTGGTATTGTGGGGTTTTTTGCTCTCAAAAAGGGTGATACAAAACTTTCTTCAGGTTTGGGTTTGACATAACTAGTTACTTGTCTGAATTAGAAAACGCACTCTTAGTGCAAAAGTATAAAATCTGTAATTCCTTAGAGAGTCTTTAGATAGGGCACAGCACAAAATCTAATTTGAATTTGTTGTATTGAGCTTTTTTAATGCCTTAGAAATCTGCCTGTTGAACATGATTTTTCTGAAGCTACAATTAAATTATATCAATTTACAGATATAATCTAAGGATATTGTATGCTCAAAACCTTTACATCAGTTAGAATTAGAGAAACCTTATACGTTGAGATTCTTATTTAAAATTTATATGCCTAATTTTGCTGTTTGAAATTTTATAAGGAATTTAGCTGTTGTGGAAAATGATTTATAAATGTGGACTAATACTGATAAAATTCTAGATCTGTATATTTATTATAACCAAAATATTTTAATAAACAGACATCTTACAGCTAAATAAGTGAATTTGCTTTTATTAATATAGTTTAAAATTTTTATGGATGCTCTGTGGTTTAATGTTATACAAAGGTGGGGGGGTTTCCTTCATTTTTAACAGAATACTGGTTGTTACTATAAACATTTTGTTTTGGAATTCTGGAAATTTTCTTCCTCAGGATTAAATTGTTATTTGGTAAATTAAATGTAATGTGCTTGTCTTTGAGGTTTGAAAAGCCAGATAACTGAAACATATCTATAACTATCTTTGAAGTTTTGTTTCAATAATCATTTGGCTCTGGAGCTGTGTAATCAAAATATTGGTTTCTTCTAGGAATGTATTAATCTTTTTATTTACAATACTCTTCTTTGTAAAAGTAAGCTATATGAAAAATTACCTGTTACACACACACACACACACTCACACTCAAGAAAAAAGAAAAAAGTTTTACTGAATAATTATACTTCTACTGCCTGGAATACTTGTTCTTCTTGATGTGTTTCCAAATATGTAAGAAAAAATATATAATTTTTTGTTCTTTTTATATTGATAATATCTTAGATTCTTTAGTTATTTGAATAAGGGAAAAGTTTCAAAAAAAGGAAAAAAACAACTGAATCTGTTCAACAAAGTCCAAGATGTGAATATGTTAAAGGAAAAAGGGCTAAATTGTCCCTTGAACCATCTTCTAAACATTTTAAGAACCTGACAAACACCTTTTCTGAAATTTCGAATACAGAGTACTTTGAAAATATATCAGACATAACAAAGAAACAAAAGTGGACCTTTAATTTCTTTCATTTTAAGAAGAATTAATGTAGGCAGCATATTTAACCAATTAGTAAGTATTTAGGTAGCCTTGGGAAAGTATTTACAAATAAGTTAAATGTGAGGGCAGAGTACATTGGATTGATGAACTTTAAAGTTAATTATGATTTTAGAATTTATGCCTGGGAATTCTTTTCCATTTTACGATAAGACCATTTTGGAGGTAACTAATTTTTACTATTTCTATCTATTTTATTACATCTTTTTTTTTTAAATGCCTGAACGTGATGTCCACTGTGTTACTACTTTTTATTTATAACAGGACAACTTTCATATCTTATTTACAAGTTTAATTTTTAAGTATAATTTGAGAAATTAAGTGAAAATTTCTAGATCATATTTTATTAAAGTATTGGTGTATAGTTACTAACATTTGAAGTTATAAGAAATATACATGAATGAAAAGCCTAGTAGAAGTTATTACAGAGGCATAATTTGATTTTTACTTTTGAATCATTTGGCCTGATGCCCAGAGGTTTGCATTTTACTCAGTGTATACACCTGTCCCAGCCTCCTCTTCCCAGGGTGGTATTGACAAGGATATGGTGATGTAGAACTACCAAAGGTGCTTTGATATTTTTTGTTTTCTGATTTTGTGTTTGTTGTTGTTAAGGTGCACAGATTTTTGTTCTTTTTTTATTAATGCTTATGAGAAAACAAAAATCCATATTTGCAGAACAGAAATAATATCTCATTTTTTAAAAGTGAAGTAGTGTGATACTACATGAAAATTGTTAGTATTTAAAAGTCCAAGATGTCTTGTAAACAGAGTTACTGCAGGATCACGGTATTAAACTAATCACAGAGTGTGTTGGGAATTTGAGATGACTACCTCAGAAATGTGTATGTGAATGTAGGAGTGAACTTAGGAAATTATGTCTTAGGGTTAACAGGATAAGCAATTTGCTTGAAATGTTTCCTTGCATTTTTTAAAGTAAAAACTATATCTAAAATTATGGAAAACCTAGAAATGTGAAGGTGTTAGAGAGCAAAAATGGTTTTTTTTGATGCCTTTTAAAAGTAAGAGTTTTATGTAATGAAAGTGTATAAGAGCTAAGTATGGCTAAAGAGCCCAAAATTGATTGGAAAGAACTAGGTGGATGAGAATTTCAGATTCAAATAAAAATCATGTTAAATTTAAAATGTGACTTATTTGGGTAAAGAATAACTAAAAAGCAAAAATAATAAATTCCTCCCCAAATCCGAGTGATAATTGAGGGAAACTATAAGAATATTTTGATACAAGTTGCTCATTTTATGATAACCTTTTAAAAATCGATTCCCCCAAAGCCTTTCCTCTGTATCTTTTTAGATTTGAATTAAACTAAATTACATTCTAAGAATAATTTGTAGTGGTTATTTAAAATTATTAATTTTTAAATAAGGAAAAATAATTTTCTGCTATTTTTAAAAAGATTTTTTAAATTATTTTAAATGTATACCTAAGGGAAGTATTCTGAAAAATCTTAGAAACTACTGAAAATTATTTTCTTCATTCTTCATCAGAAAGTTTAAAACTTTTTGTTAAGTTAATGAAATACATATTAAAACCTTAGTCTAAGAGCAGTGTACTTTGTGCATTTTTTTAGGGCAAATGAAAGTCATTTCTTTCAGACTTAATAACATTTAAAAAACTTTTCACAAGTTATAGATAAAAACATTCACCACTAAAGTTCTTAATTTCTGGAATTTTTTTAGGTGTATGATGATGATAAAAGAAATTTTCCTTCCCATTTATTAATTAGCAATTGATTTTCTGAAGGAGAATCTAGACTTTTTATACCGTTATGTTCAAGAGTAGAAGTTTCCTTTAACATTAGAAAATATTTTGAGGGAAGAGGAGGCACCTTTTCTTAAAGGGAGACTGAATTCCCTACAGATTGTTAATGATTTGCCATTGCAGAGTCTTGAACCCTTTTTGAGAGCAAGAGAATCATCTTAGTCTTTCAGTTATTAAATATTAGAATTGTTGTCTCAAACCAATACTGAAATTGCACATGTGCATATTGATTGTGTATGATATTCTGTCTTTCAGTTTCTGAGTAGGGGAACGTTCATTATCAGATTAAATGCTACAAGTAAAGGGCTGTCATTTGACTTTTTAAAAAATTATATCTTTTTAATCAATAGCTAGACATTAAAGCCTTTGCTTTTGAGATATATTTTTTGGAGACTGTTAAACTAGAAATCAGTTAGAGAATGAGGAATTTATTCCCTTTGGCTAAAAGACAAAATTAGAAAATGTTTTAATTTTGTTCACTTGAAGATACATTAGTTAAAAAATTGATTCAATTGTTCTTGATCAGGAGAATTTTAAGAACTTGAACCTGAAAGCTTTAAGTTCAAATGTGTAGATTCAAAATAACATGTTTGGATTTTAGTCTGCTAGATTCTCTCAATTTGATTTTATTTTCTTGTATTGTCTTAATACTGGAATTACATTGAGCCTACATCACTTTTTATCAAACAAGGCTTATAATAATAACTTTTATTTTTATCAACTTTAGGCAGTGAAAATACTGTTTTATATAAGAATATATTCCCTCTCTTAAGCTACTTTTTGCATTTCTTCAATATAGTTTTTCTGTTTCTTTCATTCCAAAGAAGAGAAATTAGCTCCTTTACTTTAAAACTAAATTTGTTCTAAATTTATAGTTTATAGGAGAGTTGTCCCTTTATATATTTGAGTAAGATCTATTATAACCTTAAAAATAAATATTAGTGTGGCCAGCATATATGATGATAAGCTACATTTCACACATGAATTTTTTTTCCTTATACTTCTAAAATTATTTTCTAAAAAATTCTGAGAAAATGTTTTTTCATGTGTTTTTTTCATTTGTTACTATCTGAGGTAATTTGATTGAGTAAAATTTCAATCTCCATTATGTTTCTCTTCTAGTATTAATAGTATTTTATTTGAAAATCACTCTTTAAATGCATGGGATTTTAGCACTAAAATGGAATTAGACATATAATAAAATAGATAGGTTAATTAGACTAGGAGAGGGGCAAGCAGCGCCCAGTAGTTCTTATTTGGAAGAGTTTAAAATGCATCAAAGAAGGAAAGTGCCTGTGAGTCTAGAGTACGCCTCTGACAGCAGTTAGTGATTTTTATGCTTTTCTTTTCTGCTTCATAAAACTTGAGCATCCTCAGTGCTACTGTCATGCAAACAAATAACTGATTTAACCATGCCCTGTAACCATGCCCTGTGTAAAATACATGTATCAGGTTTAGTTTTTAATGTAATTTGCTTTAGTTTACTTTTAAGACAAAAGGTATAAGACATATTTCTTAGCAATAATTTGGTATATGTCACATTTTAAAAGATAATTATATATAAAATATATTATCATAATTAGTTACTCAAATCAAAATGAAAGTAAACTATCAAGTAAGAGATTTCATTATACAGAGAATAGAAATTTTAAGTATTTAACTGGATAACTTGATATACTGCTGAAATATAGGGAATTTTAGTGGAAAGTTGTCTTTGTACCTGAATCTATTTTTGTATGCCTAGAAGTTTGTAAACAAAGTGAATACATATAAAAGTCTGACAGTTTGCAGAAGTTCCTAAACATCTGTCCTTTGACAATTAATGAAAATATTTTTCAAATACATGAGCTAAATTACTTCAAAAATAATACATTCAATTATTTCAGTTATTTTTCAAAGAAAAATGGTGGCGAATGAGTTAGCACTGTTTTATCTACATCAATTGAATATCCATTGCATTTGAAAATTTTAATCATTAAGCATTTAATAATCTTAGGGATATTTTAGTTTGTTTACAGTAGTTTTACAGATGTTTTCCTTAAAAGCATTTCTTTTTAGACATTATAACCTAATTAAGATAGTTATAAAACTTTAACTGCTTTTATTTAATGAGAGCAGTCGTGTTCCCAAGATCATGTTATTCTTTTAAAAAGTCCTATCTTGTAGCACTTTTAATCATAACTTGGGTTATCTTTTAAAATACATACTATAGATCCAATTGCTCTATTTAAACATTGGCTCTTGTGTAGTGCTTAAATTTAATCATGTTCAGTTCACCTTTTATCAGTCAGTTCAGGAAGAGAGAAAACAATTGGTTTTGAGAGAAGTGCAATTGATCACATTCAGAGGCTGACTCATAAGAACTTTTCTAAAAGGCATGATACTTCTGCCAGAATTAAAAGGAATTTCTTAATTAAAACCAAAATACCCGTGTGTCTAAGAGGAGTTTTCATAATCAGATTTCAGGCACACTTGTATGCCTGCATTGGCCATTCCAAGTGTTCTGTTTGCACGCATTTTGTTCTCAGTGCTGCCACCCTGTGTATGGCAGTGCTGAAGCACTGAATGCACTAATTTCTGTGCTTGTTATCAAGCGATTACGTCCAAAACCTTTTTTGGAAAATAAGCATGTATATTACAATAAATTAAAAAGTTATTTTGGTATACCCTGTTTCTGTGGCTAATGCTATACTAAATCAAGATTTTTAAAAGTTACACAGTTCAGAAGTATGATATTCAATGGCCCAAAATGACATTTGGGACTTTTAAAAGGTAAAATACCTTTATCTGTTTCATCTGCCCCTTCACTAAAATAAGGGAGAATTGAACTAGTTTTTTAAACGTAGCTTGACACTGATCAAATAAGAAAGTGGAGGTCTGAGTCCTTTAAAAATATGAGAGATATTATAAGATTTTTTTGTTTGTTTTAGCCAAGTTTTAGTTAAAAGTTCTCTCTATAAAAGCAAAACCAAAAATAAGCACAAAAAAGAGACTGTTTTCATTTAAAAGAAAAAGAAACTTAACTTGATTGGTTAAATTATTCCCTGAATCATTAGCCAACATGACTTTCAAATTATATCACCCAAAATATTTTGAGTATTGATACTGTTAGCCATAAAATACTCTGTCTGGATAGCAGTTTTTGCTTTTTGCCTATATTATCTTATTAAATTTTCACAGTAATCTTGTGAGATAGAAAGTGGAAGCATAATGTGTATGCAAGGAATAATGACTTCAGAAACTGGAATTCTTTCACTTTTTATAAGTAAGTCTTTAGAATAGACAGGCCATAGAAGCTACTTAGTATACATTAATTTGCTAGTAATAAACCTAAATTTATAAACCTAAATTTTATCCATGTTAAAGTTAACATTTATTTAAAAAATCAATTTGTAAAGATAAAATTTTTCAGTCACAAAGTTGACACTAAGTAACAAGTTAGGAAGTGCTGCATGTCTACTTATTTATCAGATATACATAGAAGTTGGGGGGAACTTTATAAACTTGCTAAGTTAAAGGAGATTTTTAAAGATACAAACCTAAACTTTATTTTACAGGATTTAATGATCTGAAGTAGATATGGATTTGTTTTTGTGGGGGTTTTTTTTTCAGTTTTTTGCTTTAAAAAATTTTATAGGAAAGCCATCTGATTTCAGAATAATCATCTCTTTTTAAATTTTTCATAGTTTTAGTTGAATAAACTATAATTCTGTATTGTGGCAATTGAAAATATTATTTAGTTTCATTTTAGATGATGTGCTTTCAGATAGAAATGTCCTTGATGATCTCGCCACTTAGGAGAATTAAAAGAATTTAATACAGTTTATGGCATCATCCCAATTACTCCAGAATTCCAAATTAAGTCCAAAACCTCTATTTTGTTATTCATGTATTTATCTCCATGAGTTTAGGGAATTTAGAGACACCCCACATTGGACTTTGCTCAGTCTCCCTACAATGCTCTTCTCACATTCCTGTCCACTTCTTAGCTGTCTTTTAAGTCCTATATCAAACCATCTTCTTTTTGAAGTTTCTTTATTCTTACTCCAAATTGGAACCAGAAAGGGGAGAGAACTTTCTGCCCCACTTAGGGTACTAATACTTGCTTTCTACTTTTTCCTTCTTTCTTTTTTTCTCTTTGGATGATGGGTTAGTGTGTGAAAGAAATCACAAAGCCATGTATTTTTAAATGCCGAATGAATATTCCAGACTATAAAAACTATAGATATTCAACAGAAGAAGAGGTGGAACTTGAGGTGGACTTTGAACAAGGCTCTTATTAGGAATAGGCAGAGAGAAGTGAGGATGTTCAGGTGAAATGCATGGTTTCAGCAGAGGCAGAAATGTACTTATTCTCCATGACCATCAAGAAGACCAGTCTGACTGGAGAGGATGGTTTGTTTGGGAACAGTCACTGTAAGACTAGAAGGGTATGCTAAGGCCTGATTGTGAACAGCTTTGATTGGCACCCTGAGGAGTTTGCACTCTATGCTGAGAACACATTGTAGCTTTTTGAGCAGGAGTGGATGGGTTAGGAAAATTAAGTTGATTCAGAATCCAGAATGAATTGAGCCCATGGGTATCAGACTAGAGTTACAGAAATGTTAATATAATGCAGATTTGGAGTGGTAGATCACTGTTGTGCAGATGATTCAAATTTTATCACCAGGCCCATTCTCACTATCAAGTTCAAGGCCTGTATACAGCAGGTCCTCAAATACCATCATTTTGTTCAATGTCATTTCAGTACAACATTGATGAGTTGCTGTAGGAACTTAACTCTTGTTGATATCAGGTAGTATATGGTAAAATTGATATCCTTATATGTTGTTTCACTTAAAAGTTGCAGAACCTGTCACTGGTATTTAATGTTCACTGTACATATTCAAGGACCTCTTTGACATAGCCATCTGGATGGACGATTGGCATCTTAAACCCTCAACATCCCTAAAATTAGCAATTCAGACTTAAGTACTTTTATTAAAGGCCTTACCATTCTTCAGGACCATGGTAACACAGTTGCCTTTTCTACATTCAGCTGGAACTTGCGTTGCAGGTTAGTACTTTTATTGTGGAGACCTAAATAAAGTGGACACATAGAGGAAGGAGCAGTTTATACCAACAGGTGAATCTGATTCACAAAGGAAGGTCGCCCTCGAGCAAAGAATGGGAGAGGAAAGCTAAGAACAAGGAAAGGATGACCGATGCTGTCATACAGGGCATGCGGGGTCCTCTTCTGTAGCTGGAGGTTAGGGTGTCAGGAGTAAGCATAATGATGGAAGATGAGGCTAGAAAAGGAGACTGGGGCCAGGATGTATTGGATCTTGATTACCACACTGAATAGTTTTCATGCTGTGGAGAGAGGGACCCACTGAGATTCAGAGCTAGGTCTTCGGTGATAAAAAGCCACTGTTTTAGCTGTGTCTCCATTCTCAGTCCCCTTGTTCAGTTATCTTAGCACTGATATCCTCCGCACTTGGTTGCATCTCTGGGAGAGTTGGTCTGGTTAGGGAGGCTGGACCCCATGGTCTTGAAAGGCTTGAATCATCACGGTTGCTGGAGCCAACCTGGTTACTCCAACCCACTCACCCCTCCTATCATGGTTCACCCATCTCTGGCTCTCCACCTGCAAAGTATGCTTAAATTCTTCACTTATCAAAGATGAATACTATAGAAGACCTTTGCCTTCATCCCACCTCCTCCTTAAATATCTATATTCTCATCCGTGCCCAGCTCCCTAAAAGGGTAATCTGTGCCCAGTCTCCATTATCTTCATCTCCTCTTTAACCCATCCTGCTTCTCCCTGTATTCCGTTTAAAGAGAATACCCATCTGTTGCCCCCAGATACAAACCCAGTGGCATCTTTTCCATTTTTCTGCTCGGCCTTTCTGCAGTACTTGGCACCCTTCCTGCTCTTCTGGCCCTGCTCCTCTTCTAACACCTCCTTTGCATTTGCCTTTGTGCCCGTTCTTCTGCCAGTCCCTAATGACCAGCATTTTGGCATTTCCTGGGGCTTGCAGGGTTCCCTGGTCCACCATGTCTTCTCTCTCAGTGTACACTTTTCCTGAGCACTGCTACCTCTCCTGTGTTCTCTTTGCCTTGCAGCTTTATTGTCAGAAAGCCTCAGTCCTTACCACTCTGCTGGGCCTCAATGCCTGTTTCTCTGTGTACACAAATGTCTCCACATCTGTATACAGGACACCTTCCTTCCATCTCTTATTCAGAGTGCCTGTCAGGGTCAGGTGCTACGCCAGGCAGAAAGCCCGATCCCACCCTCAGTGAACAGAGGAGACAGACAGTAAATAGTTCTCTGGTATCATGGCAGGTGGTTCGAAGGAAATAAGAAATACAAGGATGAAGAGTCTTGGGGTCCTCAGGGAGAAGGGACACTTAGAAACAGTGGTCAAGGAAGACCTTTTGATAAAGGAACCTTTGTGTAGAGCAGCAATTTTCAACCTTTTTCATCTCATGGCACACAGACTCATTACAAAAATTGTGTGGCTCATCAAAAAATATATATTTTTGCTGATCTGACCAAAAAAATAGGTATAGTGTTGATTCAGTCACACCGGACAGCTATTGTTGTGTTGGCTCTTGTCATTTTTTTATTTGACAGTCTAAAGGGAAAAGAGGCCAGGGCTGCTGACTAAATAGTCAGGTATTGCATGTTTTAAGAATTCTTGCCCCTTACCTGGTGAAAATCGCAGGTGTAGAGGCCTAAAATAATGAGAAAAAGCAAGCCAGGAACAACCTAAGGGAAGCACTTCTAGACAGAAGACCCTGTCAGAGAAGGAACCCAAGGAGGCAGAGGGAGCAAGGTGGGGCACGAAGCCAGAGACCCACCCTGCTGGACCATCTTGTGACTTGTTTGGGACATCCAGCCCAGACTGTGGTTACAGCTCCTGAGCACAGCATGAGTTGCCCTTTTGTAGGCTGGCTTTCGCCTCAATCCTCATCCTCTCCTATGACTGCCCTTTTCATGTGGCTAAAGGGTGAAGTCATCCCCTCCCTCAGGTATGGCACCTTGAGAGTACAGTTTCCTGACTAGTGACCTCCCTACTTACACCTTCTTCACCTCTTCCTCCCCTGCTCCTTTGGAGTTCTGTGGCTGGGTGTGTCCCAGGCATGTCCCCAGCCTGCCTGTCTCTGGGTTAGGGTGAAACTTTCGTGCTTGCACAGCCATCTCCATTCACTGCTCTTGGGCACTGGTCCCATCCTGTGTGCGTTCAGCTTTCTCTTCAGGCTGAGCCATGGTCTCCTCCCTTCTTTCTCTCTCTGGAACCAGACCCACAGTATATTTCTGGGGAGGAGTGCTCTTTTCTCAGGGGCAGACTGGAGGGCTACCTGTAGTAGAGGGAAGCTGGTGGAAGCCTGAAGTAACAGTTAGGGGCTTAGGGGCTGTGTGATTAGTTGTCCAAGTGGGTGTCCCCGGGGCAGCGTCAAGGAGAGGAACGGCAGGCAGCACTGAGGCCCATGTAGAGGTCAGCAAGAAAAGGCTTGGGTTGGGCCCTCAGGAATCGCAGCCAGTATCCTGGTAACTGTGAAGCACAAGACAGCAAGGTTGGGCAGTATGGAAGTGGCCTGTCTTGTCCTGCTGCCCCCCACCCACCCCATGCCCTCCTCCCTTCATGGTCTGAACCCTCCTCAGCATGTATAGATAGACCCCCTCAGCACCACCAGGCAGTCCAACCATCACGCACAGCAAGCCTTGCAGCGGTGCTGTGGAGACAATACACACACCCCAAAGAAAGACAGACTTAGAGAGACACGCGTATGGGGGGAGAGAATGCACACACACCCAGAGCACCCAGAGCCAAGGGAGACCCAGAATCTCACAGAGAGAAACACAGACACACAGACCTAAACATAGAGGGAATGGGAGCCGTGTTAGCCAGGAGACTGTATCTCTGTATTATGTGTGTAAATAAGTGTTTCCATTTCAAGAGAGAGCAGGAGAAAGATACACAAGGAAGGAGAGAGAGAGCAGCACACCCAGTTCATGCCTAGAGAGGGGAAAGAGAGACACACTGGCAACTCTGTGCTTGTCTCTCCCCTGCCTGGGGGAAGACATGGAAGTGAGGAGGGGTACTTACTTGCTCCCACAGGTGGGCTGGGGGCTGGCGGAGAGTGAAACACATATAGAAGGTGGAAGAAGATGAGAGGTAGGAAAGAGAGAAGCAGACTCCAGGATGGGGAGGGGGAAAACATACACCCTAAAGGTAGGGGGAGAGTCACACTCATACCAGGATGTGAAAGGAAACACATTCACTGGCCCTGGGGTTGGAGAGACACACATTGACACTAGGCACACTAGGTTAGGGAGAGGGAAGCACACTCGTTCCCAGAAGGAGATAGACACCCACAGAGATATCCAGAGGGTGGGATAGACATCCCTCAGAGTAGGGGGAGACACACATCCACACATCCTCAGCAGGGGAGACACAGACTCCCAGAGAGGAAGAGTAAGCTTACACACACACCTACAGGAGAGTAAGACACACACACACACACACTCCTAGGGATCCGCAAACCTGGAGGGGAGCATGCGCATACACTAGGAGAGGGGAGGGAGGTGCACACACCCCCAGTTGGGAAAGCAAGACAACAGAGAAATTCAGAAGGGGGTTGGCACATATGCATATACATACATACATACACACACACATACACACAACCAGATGGGGTGGGTGACAGAGGCACACGGACACCTGCAGAGGAAGGTGCACAAGCACACCTACACACACCAAGAAGGGAAGGAGAGGCAGACCTGCAGAGAGGGCAGAGAGGGAGGTCCACACAGAGGAGAGATGTGGGCCAAGCAAAGGACAACGCATGGGCAGGGAGAGGAAGCATGCAGCTGAGCCACGCCCTTGGTGTTTGCACCGCCACACCAGGGAATCGGGGTGGGGAAATACCCACAGTGCTGCTCAGTCCCTGTGAAGAGTGTGCCCTGTCCTGATGCCTCCATTGGATTTTCACAGAGAATCTTTAATGGAGGTTATGGCCTCACCACTGAAGGTACCTTAAACTCTAGTCTCCCCTCAAGCCACAGACCCCAGACAAAAGATCACACCTTATTTCTTTTGCCCTAATTAAAATACTAAAAGTTATCACACATTCACATAAAAAGATTTTTTTTTCTAAGTATAATGTACATGTTAATCACAGCCATCTTGAGAACAGATTTATGAACCCTTTGGTTCACCGACACTACAGGTTGTTACCTAAAGCACTGATACTGAGCCTACCTTGCCCTTGGCTCCTGAGCTTGGGATTCCCTTTTCCCACTGCTCACCGGACAGTTGCCTTTCAGGCCTACTTCAGTGGTTCTTCTGCACCCCAGAGCCCTGTTCTAATGCCTGTCTTCTGGCCCTGAGCACACAGCCTGCTTTGACTTACGGTCGGGGGTGCCTTCTCCCCCGTTCACAGGACTAGGTCTTATTTATCTTGATATCACCCTTCACATTCACACAGCAAGCACTGGGGAAGTTTTGTGAGGCTTAAGGCCCCCTAGCTGTAATAGTTAAAGGAAGGTCTTGCAGCGTGCTGTCTTCTCACCTACCCAGAGCTGAGTGGGGGCTGGCTCCCTCCCTCTGGCACTGTCTCCTGTGCTCCCACAGGAAGTCAGGCTCTCTGAGCTCCAGGCCCCCTTTCTTGGAGTTCGGCAGAGAATGCTTCAGGCCAGGGGACCTGCACACACTTTCTCCAGCTGCTGGGAATGAACTTCCAGACTCCTCCATCCATGCCCAGGCCCTGAAGCTGGTGCCCGTTTCATGGCTCCACTACCACCCTACTGCTTGCTTCTCTGGCCGCCTGTTTCCTGCATGTTCTTACACTCTTGCACTGCTCTCTCCGCATCACTGGGGATCCAGGGAAGCTGTGTTTAGCTTCTGTGAGCACTCTTACTGACCCTGCGAATTGGGAGGTTTTTTCACTTCTCTGGAACAACAGTATCACCTGACGCCATGAAGGGCTTACGCTGTGATTCCTCTAATCCTCCTGGCAGCTAATGCCATCAGGTAGGTACTGTGCTTATCCCCTTCACAGAGGGGGGAAAAATGAGGGTCAGAGAAACTAGGTAACTAAGTATTAAATGAGACGATATATGAAAAAAATTTCAGCATGGAACCTGGCTCACATAAGTTCTCATAATGGTTTTTGTTTTTTAAGCAGTCCTGCCCACTCTATGAAATTCTAACTACTAATAATGCTGTCATAAAACTAGAATCTCTTATTAATCTAATTGTTTATTAATAGACTAATATTAACCTATGACTTTTTCTTTTCTATCCTACTCTAATAGAATAGAAACAGATAATATTTATATTCTAATAATTAATACTAATCTACTAATAGCTAATAGTCTAATAGGGATTCTACTTAGGATCTGTAATAAACATTAGGAAAGTTTGTCCCAAGTTCACTGAGAAAACTGAGTCTCAGATAGGCCCTGTCAGCAGTACCAACCTTATTTGCACCCTAACCCCTTTTCTTAGCTGCTGAGAAGCTCAGTGCACCTGCCCGAGGTGCACCATCTCTTTTCCCGTGCTATGAAACATGGAACTGTCACGCCGTTGGCTCCTTTTCTTCATCCGATGGAGATACTCAAGATTCTCCAAGCCAAAATGCTTCAAGGCCTTTGTTTAACTTTGCCTCCTCCTTACAGCCATCCTCTTTCACCCCCAGACCTTCATGTCTTTACCTTCTTTCCTAAACCTCACCAGTTTGGGCAGTGTCTGCCTATCTTTCTGTGTGTGTGTGTGTGTGTGTGTCTGCCTGCCTCTCTCTCTCTCTCTCTCTCTCTCTCTCTCTCTCTCTCTCTCTCTCTCTCTCAGCAAGTCCAGCGAATGCTTTCCCTTGGTGCCTTGGGATATTTTCCTGCTGCTTGACCCCGGGTCCTTCCACTGTGGTGCACCCCTTGCCTCCATTAGCATCACATTCATCCACCTCATTGCAGACATAGACTGATTTTATTTTTGTAATTTTTTATTGATTTTTTTTTTTGAGAGAGAGAGAGTGCACGTGCACACAAGGGGGAGAGAAACATTGATTTGTTGTTCCACATATTTATGCATTCATTGGTTAACTCTTGTATGTGCCCTGACCAGGGATTGAACACACAAACTTGTCATATCAGGACAATGCTCTAACCCAGCAGTTTTCAACTTTTTTTAATCTTGTGACACACATAAACTACTTACTAAAATTCTGTGGCACGACAGAAAAATAGGTTTTATTTATTTATTTTTTATCCTCTCTGGAGGACATGCTTATTGATTTTAGAGAGAGGGAAAGGAAAGGAGAGAAGGAGAGGGAGAGAAACATCCATGTGAGAAAGGAACCTCTATTGAGTTGCCTCTGGTAGGTGCCCTGATTGGGGACCCAACTCGTAACCTAGGCATGTAACCTGACTCCTGACAGAGAATCAAACCCGCAGTCTTTTACAGGACAGTGCTCCAACTGAGCCATACTGGCCAAGGCAAAACAGGTATAATTTTGATTCATTAATCTGTACAGCCATTGTTCTGTTGGCTGTTGTCATATTTTATTTGACAGTCTAAGGGAAAAGAGGTCAGTGTCCCTGGCTAAATAGTCACGTATCGCATGTTTTAAAAATTCTTATGCGGCACACAGGTTGAAAAATCACTGCTCTAACCAACTGAGCTACTCAGCCAGGGCCTGACACACCCTGATCTTGCTATACTAACTTAACCTCCACCCTTATTAGAGGTAAAAAAACATTACCCAGTCATTTTATGCTGAATGATTGCTTGAAAGCCTAAATGTTAAAAACCATCTCCCAGAATATTTATTTCTAAAACTTAGATTATATAATTGTAAGGCGATGAATACTAAAGATACTTGTTACTGTGTTACTTTTACATCCTCTCATATCTGAAGAAGTAACAACTTGGCTTCAGTAGGGTAGCATAGATCGGTTGATTGGCCTGTGACCTTTGTGGCCAGGTCAGGGTTTCAGAAATGATTATGCACATGCTTTGGTTCACAGAAGTTGTATGCATCATAAACTACATGTAAATAATTTCTGCCGTTGTTATCAAGCAGCTTTTATTAAGCATCCGCACAGTTTGTAGTATACCACTTGTAGGTTTACCGTGTAGGGTAACTGTAATGCCTTTCCAGACTTTTTAAAAACTTTTTATTATAGAATATTTCAAAGATGTACAAAAGTAGGAAGAATAGTAGAATGAATCTACCCATAACCAGTTTCAACAATTATCACCTCTGCAGCCAGTCTTAGTGTCCCCTTACCAATGCCCATCTGTTCTCTTGCAGACTGTTCTGATACAAATTATTTCAAATCACTTGTATATTTTGATATATATTTCCAAAATGTACAGACCCTTTTTAGAAGTAGAATCATACCCGAAAAGAACAACAGTTCCTTAATATCATCAAATATTTAGTGTTCAGAGATCTCCACAGTTTCTTAATTTTTTAAACAATTTGCTTATTACCGTGGTATGTGCTTTATATACAATAACAGTTATTCCTTACAACAACCCTGTAGGATTTAATTATCTCACTTTTCAACTGAGGAAACACCAGCTGAGAAAGGTAAGTCCTTTACCCAAGGCCACACAGCTAATCCATGTGACCCCTGTCACTTACCAGACAAAATTACTTCCACAAACTTCGTTTTCCCCCTGCTGTTCAACTTCATATAGCAGAGGCCCCTTCACATTGTCCTGGTCTGCTCACAGCCTTGCCTTTCTACCCACCTCCTTTCCCACTCCTTTCCTTAAGGCACCACGGGCCCCAGTCAGGGAATTAATAATCATTCCTCCTGCTGTCCACACACTCCGCAGGCTCTGCCCTTTCTGGGCCGCTCCTCCCCTCTGGGTTGCACCCCTACATTCCAGCCCCATTGACAGGTCCACATCTTACTTTTCTTTACTTGGTTCAGCTGGCTCTTCTTTCCCAAATTCTCATCTCCAAAGCATGAAAGAACCTTTCCCCCCCGCTGAATCCCCATTGCTCCTCATTTTTTTAATTGCATTTTTACCTACTATTTTGTGTTACCAATAATTATAAATTATAAGTATCCTTTTGGGATACCTCCCCTACTAGAGTACACACACTTCGATGATACAACTAATGACTGATTAATCTTTGTGTTTTCCGTGATACCTTGATAGTTAAATTAAATAATAGAGATTTATTTATCGGAAAGTTTGTTTTTACATCCCATTCCAAGAGACTGTATAGGTAGGGGTATTATACTGGTCTATTGAGGAAAACGAACTTTCTAGATACGACCACAAGATGGCACAGTGACTGCAGCGTCCTGCTGTCTGCAAGGGTGGGCTAAGAAAAGAAAGAACAGGGTGTTCTTAATTGCTGATACTCAAGGGAAGTCCAAGAGACTTTTCAAATTTAAAGTATTCGATCAACTCCTAATCATTCACAAAAGTAATCAAGTAGGTTGGGCAGGTGTTTTCTTCCACAGATCCATTTGGCCAACAGAATGAAAAGGTTCCCTCCTTCCCTCTTCTCTTCCTCCTTCTCTGTTCATTCAACAAATATTTGAGTATCTCCTTTGTACGTCCACTATTCTAGATATTAAGGATACAGAAATGGATAATAAAAGGTAGTATCTCAGCTCTGATGGAGCTTATTCTGCAGCCTTGAGTAGGACCCAGTGAAGATAATGGGAACAGACCCAAGAGTTTCTTTGCTGTTTTTGTTGCTCTTGAAGTCACTTTTCCTCCTGTCCTCGGGCATGGATTGATTGATCCATACTTTAATATATATCCAAAAGGGTTTCAGTTTAAAAAGCAAAAGAACCATCAGTGTATTGCTGGAACTAATATTGTTTCAGTCGTGATTTTCTGTGGCCTTCTACCTAACTTCTCAGTTATCCCACTTAATCAAGAATCGACTGTGTTCTTTTTACAGTTAAAGATGTTGAGGTCCAGAAAGGCCAAAAAATGTGTCCATTTAATATTATATATATATATAATATATATTATATATATTATATATATAATTAATATTGCATATATAAATACATTGAAAAATACTTACTCAGGTCTCTGTGTCATTCTTTACTTTATGATGAAGATCAATGCCAGTAAAAAAATTTTAAAGCAAAATAAAGCAAGCAAGTCCAGTGTTGTGGCAAGTACCTGTGGATAAATTTGATAGACAGTGTGTTGTTACTAATCATAACTGACAATGTGAACCTAATATAAATTTACTTAGTTAAAACTACATTTAGTGTTTAGAAACTTTTTTCTGCAAGTGATAAGAAAGTATGTAAAAATAGTACATGTATGATCATTTAGAAACCTCAAAAATCACACATTGCTTGTTTAAAAACTATGAGAAGTCACTGTCTATTAGAGCAACCCCTTTGTGGTATGAATCTTAGTTGAGTACTCGTGTTTTTCCACCACTGGCCCCCATCTCCCCTCTGTGCCTTTCCTCTGTACCTAATCCTTCACCAGCCTGACTCTGCAAGACAGGATTTCAGTCTCCCACCCTTTTTGTCAACCCTTGCTTCAGTTTCAGGGTTGAGGTGGGGGATTAACTTGAGAGGCTACACGAAAGACACATTCCCACATTGCAGAATACACAGTAGAGTACTTTTTAAAAATTTTGTAGCAGTTTTATCTGATTTTAGTAATCTTAATATTTTCACAAGTGCATTATAATCTTTTACTATAGTTAAGCCACGAACAGGGATCAGTCCATCCCTGGATGCTCAATAATCACATATTTCCCAAATTACCATTCAGTTCCACATGACTTCAGGCTCCACATGGGTCAGTTTTATATTAGCTGTGATTTGGTATTACCTGTGACCGTGATCACCAGAAAACTTCAGGTATGCCCATTTAGGTCACAGAGATGAGAACATCAGAAGTATACTGCTTCACCAAATAATTACTTTTACTATAAATCTCACATTAAATATGACTGCATAGTCTTCCTCATGTAGAATAGTTCCATTGTTCTGTTGGTTATGATTCTATATATTGAAATAAAAACCTGTGCCAAGAAAAAAAAAAGCACCTTATTTTCAAATACATGTTAGACCATTTGGGGGCAGCACTTTCTGAGTAACACACTAAACACAATGGCTTTGTATTTTGAGCCCTCAGAACTCTGCTAGAGATTTTATGTACATCAACTTGTTTATTCTTGCAGTGATACCAGGTAAGTATTTATTCCCATTCCGCAGAGCAAAATGCTGAAGAGAGGTCAAACTGGTTAAAGTTACACTGAGAATAAGCATCAGGCAGGATTCAAGCTCAGTTCCATTTCCAAAAGCAGGCCCGTTGCCTGTGCACAGGTGCTCTTCTGTACTGCTCCCGGCTCTGAATTGGTATAAGGATTTGTATTTAGAGGCCTTCTAAGTCAGAGTTTTAAAAGAGGAAGGTACAGACGATTGCCAGAACTGTACTGGTCAACATTATGGAAAGACTCCGTGACACATCTCCAAACCAGAGGGTGTGGCTGCAGTGGAAAAGGAGCTGCCCCAGGTCCTGGCTGATGCTTCAAGAAAGAGGATCCCGAGGCACTGCATTGGCGAATGCAAACCCCTTTTTGTTAATTACTGTCATCAAACACTACAAAGGCCTGAGTTTATAATTGAGGAAGGTCAAATTTCTTTTTAAAAATGCTATCCTAAATACAAACTAAAAGCAGATCACCATTTAATTCTGCTTCAGAGATCAACAAAGGCACATAAAGAAAGGTGGTTTTCTGAATAATCTAAAAACAGGGCTGGGGTGGGAGTCGGGGTAGCAAGTAGTACAGACACCTACATTTAGGATAATTTTTAAATTATCAGAATATTTTAAATTTGTGAGCCCTTAGTAACATACAAGGCTCCTCCACACATCTCCAGTCTCTTGGCTCCATTCTGTCTCTCACTTTTGGCTTTTAAAAAGCAGACTGCCTGAAGTTACCGAGACTCACCATACACTTTCTGACTCCCTCTACCTAGAACACGTGACCATGGCTGGCTAAGGCATACTCTTGTTATTTTGGTTGGAGTGTTATTTTGTTTTTATTTTAAATGAATCAAAAGCAGCCTACCAATTAGCATGATACTTCTTTTTAAGACTACCACTAATTACCATCTTAAAGGCCTATACAGAGGCTGAATTAAGACACTTCAGTGGGTGCTTCCTATGGTATTTCATAAGTGGAACTTATCCGAGAACTATTTATTATTTGTAGGTCTCAGTTCCAGTTAGAGTGTATTCCTGGAGCCTTTAAATCATGTAGTATGATGTGCCACTCTATAAAACAACAGGTGAACTTCACTGGCTTCCTCCAAGGGTAACAGCTGAGAATGTGGCTCTAAAAACTGCCTAGACATGTATCCTTTCTAGTAAGGATTGAAATTGGCTCCTACACTTAAGCCACTATTCCTCATCAGATTTTAATCATTTGGAGTCATTGCCTTTATACAGGATTTTAGTTTATTAGTTCACGGAAAGTGGTTTTGGGTTTTGGAGGGTCCTTTCTTTGGCGGGGGGCTGCAAATGTAAGTAAATTCTTACAAAGATTCGTTTCTCATTTTTATTAATTTTAAGTTTTTCTCAATAGAAAAATTTTGCCTTCTTATAAACTGCACATGTTTAAAGTATACAATTTACCAAGTCGTGACATATGTCTACATCCCCAAACCATCACCGTAGCCAGCATAGTAAACATATCTATCATTCCCAGAACTTTGCTCATGTTTTTGTGAGTGATCCCTCCCCCAAGCCCAGATAACCACTGAGCTTCTTCCTGTCACTACAGATTAGTTTGCACTTCCTAGAATTTTATGTAAGTGGAATCATATAATGTGTACTCTTTTTGTCTCACTTCCTTCAGCATAATTATTTTAAGGTTTATCTGTGTTACTGCATGTACCAAAATTTCATTCCTTTTTATTGCGGATTAGTAATTTATTATATGATTCTACTTGCAGTTTGCTGACTCAGTTACGCATTGATGGACATTTGAGTTGTATGTAGTTTTTGACTATCGCAAATAAAACTGCTATGAATATTCATGTATAAGTCATTATGAAAAGGTTTTCATATCTCTTGGGTAAATAATAGGTGTGAAATAGCTGTGTCATATTGTATACCATGTTTTACTTGTTAAAAAACTACCAAACTGTTTTCGAAAGTGATTGTACCATTTTTACCTTCTTATCAGTGGTGTATGATTTTATTAGCTTCACATCTTCACCAGCACTTGATACAGCCAGATGGTCTTTTTAATTTTAATCATTCTAGTGGGTAGATGGTGGTTTCTTACTGTGGTATTATTAACTTACATTTCCCTGATGACCAGTCAGGGAAAAGATATTGAGCATCTTTTCATGTGCTTATTTGCCATCCATTTTCCTTGAGATGACTAGTCAAATATCTTGTCCATATTTTAACTGGGTTTTCTTATTGTTGAGTTTTGGAAGTTCTTTTTATATTCTGGTTGCAAGTTCTGTGTCAAGTATATGCCTTGCAAAGGTTTTCTTATAGTGTCTTGATTTTTTCATGCTCTTAAACATTGTTTTTAGAAGAACAGTTTTAAATTTTAATGAAATTCAGTTTATCAGTTTGTTGTTTTATAGGCTGTGCAAGGAATTTTTGACTAACTCAGCATCTGAAGATTTTCGTCTATGTTTTCTTGTAGAATTTTTATAGTTGTAGGCTTTACATTTGTATCTGCGATTCACTTAGTGTTAAGTTTGTGTATTGTGAGAAGTATGGACCCAAGTTCTTTTATTATTTTTTTTATGAACAACAAACTTTTCTAGCACTGTTTATTGAAAAACTATTCCTTATGGTAAACTTATTTTCTAATTATAAAACTAAGACGTTTGTAAAATATAGATGAGTATGAAACCTATATCTTGCTAATTTTTTTTATTTATAACTTACCCAGGTACATTTAAGTGTATTGATGGGGGGAGGGTAGTTCTAAGTATGTACTTTACAAAATAAGAATCATGGCATATTCTGTGTTTTACATTTAAAACACTTACAATTATATCAGTGATTTCCCCTGTGATTTAATTAAATGCATTTTTAATGGCTACATAGTTAATATACTTCACTCCTTTTATTAGACATCGTCAACTATATTGTTAAAATATACTTCGGACACACACTGAAATCTTTGTTTCTCACCCTTTTTTGGCTTAAATTTTTAGAAACGAATTATCAGATCAACATAAATGAACATTTAAAGGCTTCGATTACATTAGTTTTACAGTGTATTCCAGAAAAGTTTCAACAGTTTATACTCCCACCAGGAATAACTAAGAGATTTAATTTTTTTATGGCAAGTTTTGTTTTTGTAAAACCCTCCAGGATGCCCCTAGACATCCCTCCAGTTCTCCACCTGGCCTTCTAACCTTCCACCCTGTCGCCAGGCCAAGTGCCTCACTCCTCTAGCATCCTTACCAGGCATGACCTTTTCACTTGACACTGATGAAGTTAAACAAACTCCTTGCATCCCTTGCCCCTTTTACCAAAATCTTACCAGGATAAATATACACCAGCACCACCACCACCACCACCCCAGATCATAAAGAAGCCTCTTTTCTTATGTAAGACAAAAACCTCTTCCTTTTCTCCCATTTGGCTCCCTTTTCTTCCCTGCCTATCTGTTCTCAGCACAAAAGTGTTTACTTGTCTTTCCCACCTGGCACCATGAGTTCCCTTTAGCCACCACCCTACCTTTCTTCTTCTCTTTCAGTACAAATCTCTTTGAAAGAAGGCATCCTCTTGCTGAAATCATTGCCCTGTCTCTCAACTAACGTCCTCATTTAGGTATTTCCCCCTCTCCTCCCATTCGGTCACTCCCCATCATTCTACCTACTATGCTCTTTCTCGCAAAAGTTTGGTGTCTTCATGCCTAAGTGGTGAATTCTGTGCAAGAATTGCAGAGTGGTTCTATAGCTCTTAGCAGCTTTATCTTGTGGATTTTGCCACCTTTTTCTTCTCCTTGAAGCTCTGTCTCTGCACCTCCGCCCTTTAAATTACCTGGTTTCTTTTTATAGTGGTGGCCATTAGGCTCCAACATGAGTTAGCCAGTAATTTGGTTTGAATCATTCTGGAGAATAAGCTGTACAACTAACTATCTTTGTCTACCTTCCTCTTATCTCCTCTCTTACTACTGTCAGGCGTGTCAGTGGTCTGTCTTCTAGGAAATGCTTGTTTTTGTTGGGTTTGGCTCTGTGCTTTGAGCTACTCCAGCACCCATCTCTTGTATCTCATTTGAACAAAGACTCCCTGTACCCTCCTCCCTTCCCCTCTGCCTTCCTCTCCCCACTCCCCAAGCACTTGTTCTTGGTGCCTTTGACCCATGCTGTGTTTCACAGTCGCCTCACTTCTCATCATTAGTACGTAACTGTTCAATGTCCTGAACATTTGGGCTTTGGTGCGCCTTTTTCATTTGAATCCTTAACAATGGCTATAATCTGTGCCACACCTCAGCCAGAGGGTCATCTCAGAATCTGTAGTAATTTGCAATTTTAACTTACCAGTTTCAAAGACTTACTGGCATGTCCCCCACATCCCTCTTCCCCCCTTACTTTATTGTATATTCTTCAAGGGAAAAGTCACCAAAAACCCATATTATTTTCCTCTTCTGACCTTCCGTGGTACTTATTTATACCATATAATATTGTTTTTGCTATTGATTTTTCACTCTGTTACTGCCTTATGGCAGCTTATATTTATTTCACAGTCATATTGCTTAACTTGAAACTAGGTATCTGTCCTGAAGCTGCAGCTAGCTTGTATGCACACAGAGAACAGGGGCTGTTTCTAGCTGCATCCCCAGTAATGCAGATTGGTGCTATATACATAAGGGTGGTAATATTTATTACATCACTGTCAGCTATTTATCTTAATAAAGTGGTAGCCATGCATAATTGAGCACTGACTCTCTGGCCTTGGGAAATGAAGCAGATGATTTCTGTGTAGGATGCCTGGTATCCCTTTTCTCTCTCAGTTATTGCCCTAGAGGTAGGTCTCCAATACCTGTACCAACAGAACAAAGCTGAGGATAATCCAAAACTTTGAGTACGTCAGAATACATTTTAGTTTTGTGTGTGTGTGCTGTTGATGATGGATTTGGCACCTGTGAATTGACTTTAAGACAGTAATAGTCTCCTCATAAAGAGTAACTCAAGCAATTGCCCATGTCCTTCTGTGTTTCTGCGTTAGGGCAGTTGTGTTTGCACCCTTCCGTGGGAACAGATGGCTGGAGGGACACGCTCCTCAGGCAGGATTTCTCCCTCAGCAGTTGTTCAGACCGAGAATCTACAAATCAAAAGGTTTTTTTTAAAGTGTGTTAACAGAGAAAATAGTGATGTTTTTAGAATATAAATGAAGAAAATAGCAGCAATTTTGAGATAGCAGTAAATTTGGATTAATATTTTACCAAATAAAAATATGAACAATTTAGATAAATTAATTGTGTTTCAGGAGGGAAATACATTAGCCTAGGGATATTGATTTGTTTTCTTTTCATTTTTCAATGTATGTACTATAGATATTTTGTTTCACTTTTGTTTCTAATGAGATTGGAGATAAACTTTCCAATAAAGTTAAAATATAAAGAATACAAATAAGTGATAATGAGTAAAAAACAATTTGGTTCATATGCCATTGACCAGGTTGGGTCTGACTTTTGGAATTTCAAACTAACTCTTCTTTTCTTTTTAGGTTGCCTCTTGGTGCTGCATTGGCCGTATTTGGCACCCAGAATGCTTCATTCTATCATGGTCTATTAATAAGTTTACCTTGCTAGAGTTTGGAGCAGGGACTCAGGTAGGTGGCTTTTATCATTATATGGCATGGCTTTCAAAGTGATCGATCACTCCAGTTTCTAAATAATATAAGTTAAAATATTAAAAGCTTTGAAAAGCATGCCACATAATAAGCATGCCACTTACTATTTTAAGGTCTGTCAATATACATTGTGTTCAGTAGGACTTCATTAATAGTTATGGTCTAATGGAAGGATTGGAATACTGACAAGGACCAGTCTTCCTTACTCTGCACAAAATGCATAGCTGCTGTAAGAGCTTACTTATTCATGTCCCCAAATAGTCCACAGATGAACTCTTAAGCTTTCCTTTCTCGGAATCCTGCTCAGAGTAATAGACTATCCCATATTACCACTATATCTCTTTCTGTCTAGCGGGAAAGATCTGTTTAACTCTAAGCAGGTGGGGAAGGAGGCTAGCTTTGCTTGCTGGCATGGGGCAGGTGCTAGAACAAGGAACTCTGTGGGTCAACAGCAGTTTGTTAGCCCTTGTTGGAAAGAGCACTGAACACAGGCACCTAGATTTCCCAACCCATAGATGCAGCTCAGTGGCACAGAATCAAAGTATAGCGATACTTGGAAATAAGGCACACGTGGATTTCGCTTCAGGTAAGTCTATCAGCAGGAACTTAGACATAGGATTGAGGTTTAGAGGCCAGCACCCTCAAGCCCTAGGACGGGAAGACTGGTACAAACAAAGATGGCGGTGCCAAGTGCCAGAGGATGGGCTTCAACTCTACCGGCAGCAGGCAGGGCCCAGGCCTGGGGAAAGGAGGACATAACCAAGAGCCAGGCAAGGCCTCGCAGTCTACATGGACAGAGCTTTATAATCAAATAAAAAGTACATTAATTAATCTGACTAAAACTCTAGTCACAGCATCCCGTGGAGATAAAATCAAGTTAGCATAAGTTTTTTAGTCATTTTTATACTACAAATATTTTTTTTAAATATATGAAAAGATGTTCATGGTTTTTTTCCTGTTACAAGTTATATAGTTATTGTTTTTTTTTTCTTTTTCTACTTCATTGGAGTTTTTAAACTTGTTTTTAACAAAGCTGTTTTTTTGGCAGCTAGGAAAAGAAAAAAAATTTTCATTGCTTTTACTTAGCCAACTACTTTTACATAGCTTTTCTCTTTTGATCTCTCTTGTATCTGTAATCAGTCAAAAGATTTTCACTGATATTTTCAACATCCTCCTCACATTTTAATTTAACATAAAGAACATCCTCTTTAAAGATTTTGAATTTTCCTTTGTTCCTTTTTCCTTCCCATAAAACTTCATTGGCTATTTCAAAATGGTAAATCATTATCAGTACAGGAGACATGTGCTTAAGGAGCTGTGGAACAGAACATTTGAAAACACAAATGTTCTGAAAAATGCTGGCCAACCGAGTGCTGCCCAGGATGCCTGCGGGCCTCTGAGTAGCATGTGCCTTTCTCCCTAGTTTTCAGCGCCCATTGACAGACATGGGACAGACTCGGGACAGACTCCCAGGTTGTCGTCATGCTCCCCTGAGTTCCACCCCTCTGTCAAAACAAACTAACAATTTCATTCTGTGGGGTTTGTCTTCTGAGCTTGCATTAAACCAATTTGAGATTCCAGGAACCCCAAAACATGTTTACCTCCTTGTTTTGGTTCCTGAAATTCTTTAAAGGCACTATAGTTATGTACAGCAGATATTTATCAAATGTCTGCTGCGTGGTAGGGCCCTGACCAATTGCTGGGAATATAAGGATGGATAAATCTCCCTGTAGATGAATTTGTCCTGCCGGAGAGATGAGAATTTCAAGAAGCTTACAGTCAGTATTTTAGGGGTAAAAGTCTTAAAGATGTAAAGTTCTGAAGTTTATTCTTGATTAAGTAAAACTGGTCAAGGAATATGACTATCAAGTCTGTTCTGATTGTGACAGCTGGAGGAGTACATGGGTCCTCTGCCTGTGGAGGAGGGAGTGGCCAACTGCGACTTAACAATTTTGCCTAGAACTGACCCTATTTACCTTGAATTACATGGGAATAAATAGAAGCAGTTATTTCCACAGCAGTTTTGTCCTGGGCAGCCACATGGGCATGACCTAGGGAGGACGGAGTCATGGCACGTATGAAGACTTACCTGGATACGGGTTCTGTTTTCATTAGATTGTTTAATGCTACTCAAGATTTTCTCACACACTTAGCAACATTTATACCTCATTGTATACCATATAGCACAAGACTGTTTTTAAAGTGCACTTTACCTTGAGATGGCTTAAAACTAATTCTCTGCATGAGCTTTTATTAATTAAGGTAATCCATCTTGCCTTAATATGTATTATTTCTGCTTTTCCGTTTGGATTTATAGACAGATTCAGTATGAGTGCTTGGAGAGTTCAAACATGAAACCTGGATTATACTATGTTCGTAATTAAAAAAAAAAATTATTGATTGATTTTAAAGAAAGGAAGGGAGAAAGAAACATCAATTTGTTATGCATTTATTGGTTGATTCTTGTATGTGCCCTGATGAGAAATTGAACCCAAAACCTTGGCATATCAGGGTGATGCTCTAACCAACTGAGCTTCCCAGCCAGGGCTCATATCTGTAATTATAATAGTATTAGGCAGTTAACCATAAATGAATGGAGGCATGTCCTCTAAATGTTTAGGGTCCTTTAGTGCGAATAGGTGTATAGTTGTTGTCAAGCATTTTTATTGTAGCCCCAGGAATTGAAGGGGTCAGTGGTACTAGAAATAAAAATAACTTTTTGAAATTTGGAAACTGCAGTTTTCAAGTTGAACTAATTTGTAAGCTACCTAACTTTATAATCCTAGCCAGAGCACTAATGTTTTGGAAATGCTTAATACCAAAAAGAAAAAAGAAAAAGACAAAACCAGGAAAACGTCTAAAAATGGTTTGTTTTCATTAAGCAGTCTTTCTTTGTATTCAGATATAATTGTGATTTATTGCCCTCAGGCATCATTGCTTCCCTTTTGCACAATTCCTCTTTCATTTCTTGTTTGCAAATACTAATTGCCTTAGGTGAAGAGAACTAAAACACCCCAGTGTACTACTCATCTGTATTTTTTAGTTTTTTTTATTTTGATAAGAATGTACAACCAAAGGGGGGGAAGCCCCCATGCAGTAGTTAAAATGGAATGCTAACTTCTAAGTTACAGATCATTAAAAGAGAGTTTCTAAAAGAGAAGAAAACTTTTAACCTGAACATTTTTGCTGCATAAAATAATTAACCAAGGAGAATATTTCTGAATTGGAAGATAAAATTTATTTGAGTATTCTCTCATTATCAGTGTCTATTCATTCTCTCTGGGTACTCTTAAAAAAACAACCAACCAACCATACCCAGCTTGAAGGTGACCCAAAAATGAACATCCTAATTGTACAAATAAGAGAACTGACGTTGGATTTTGTTGGTTCTGCTTTGGTATTCACTGCCTTTTTCCTATTGGGTCTTAAAATCAAGTAGTTATGCTATTTTCCTTCACTTCTCTGTTTGCCTCTTATTTGTATATTAAATATAAGGCTTTATAAACATCAGCTAAGGCTAAATTTTAATGGTTAATTTCAAAAATCTACATTTTAATGAATTGCTCAAAAGTTGAAAATATCAAATACAGTAATTCAAAGAAGGAATTCTTGTTTTTAATTATTTTTAGTTAACTTTGACATCTGCTATAGGTAACTAAGTGCTGAATTTTCAGTATTTCAGGTATGAGATGAGTTATTTGGGTTCCTACGTAAAACTTCAGCGGCTCAGACACAGACCCAGCGCTTTGCCCTGTCTCCTGCTTTGCAGCGGGTGCCCCTGCCCCTTGCCCTTCTCCACTTTAGGCAGGAGCAGTCCCATCTAACCGTCTAGCCATCCTTCACGCTCCATGCCGGGCATGGATGCAGGTACCAGGCATGTTTGCACTTTAGAAATTTTTATTAGGATTGGGAACCAAATTGATATTATCTACTCGTACTAATTGATTCCTTAGCAGTGATATCGATCGGAGAAGGGTGGTTTTCTGAAACAAGTATTAGACAGCTTTTATTACAGTTACTATCATTTTCATCTAAGACTTTACAAGGCTAAGTTTCAAAAATGCCTTTTTAGTGGCCTTTAATTTGTTGGGCCAAATTTCATCCATACCGTATTATTTTTTTACCCAAACATAGATATGTGTATTCTGTCTTATATCTACTATAGTGATTAAGCAAGGCTATAGTTCATTTTTTTTTCCTGGAAAACACTTACCCTCCTTTAATTTTCTGCATTCAGTCACCAAAAATTTTACTTCTATGAGAAACAGCAGTGAATGAATCTGATGCGTGCCCCAATGCTGCCTACAGTCTATTTTTAATTCTAAGATTTTTTTATGGTTGCAAGATATTTTTTCCTTGTATTATTCTTTAATAAGTGATTTTACAATTCTACAGAAGTTGAATGCTGTAAAAATTTCCACATTATCATACAGAATAAAAAAATATTCTAAGTATGCTGTTGCCCTTACTTAAAAATTGACTGTCTTCAATTACATTGTCTTGTTAATAATTTCTTTCACACTATTCAGAACTCTGTTGTGTCTTATATATGTAAATTAAAGTATTAACTACTGGTAAGTTTTCTTTTCCAATATGAAAAACATGTTTCAAGGAAATGTTGACATTTTATGAATTGTTCACTAATGGTATTTTATGATTAGCATAAAGGAGAATAAAGCTTTCATTATGGATAACGTTTGCCCTTAATTAGCAAAGTATATGTTTAACTTTTAACTTAAATATGAAAGAACTATTGATGCAGGTAAGTGTTGTAAAAATTCACAACTGGTAGAGAAATGACTATCAGAACTTTGGCATTTTAAGTATAGAAACAGTTTCAGGACAGGTCTGTTCTTTGCCAGCATCCTCATAGGAATTCGTTTTAGTAGACCCTTGATGTAGGATTCATTTTTGCTTGCTATTTTTCTGTGAGCCACTGTTTTAAGATGTAAAACATGGAAGATAGATAAACCTGTGCACACACAATATCCCTTTTAATTATTATTTTTATACATGCAAAGTTGCCCTGGGAAAAAAATATCTGTGCTGGTATCAGCAAAAGCGAGAAGGGTATTCTGAAGTGCTATTTCATCTTAGGATGATTTGAAATGGTTATATGTACAATTTCTAGCTCATTTCATAATTTAAAGAAGAACTTTAAACATTTGAACAGCATAATAATCAGTGTTCGATATGTAAAAACAGAAAAACAGGAGTAAAATTTTGTTGCAGACATTTCAGAATAATAGTCACTATTTGCCTTTCAAGTTTTTTTTATATAAAAGAGAATACATACATAATTTTAGTTGACTTTTAGTTATAGGATTACATAAATGAAAACTGTATTTTTCTTGTTTATTATGCCAGCCCAAATAATAATGAACTCTAATCAGCTCCTGGTTTCTTTTGTTTGGGAAAATAATTAGCAGTCCTTTGAAATTATCTTGCCACTTGTAAGAACTCAAAATAACTAAGTGGGATTTAGGGAAATCACAGTGATATTGGAATTATTTTTTGTGATAAAATGAATAAAAATGCTGTCTTTATTCATGATTTCATTTCAGACTGTAAAATATGTAATGGGTAATTTGGACTTGTAATATTTCAAATCAAGATGCATAATTTTAAACTATATTGAAATAATTTGACTCTGAAACATTTTTATAAAAGCCAATGAACATTAAGCATAAGTAAAATTTTTATGATTGTATTTTAAATGCAATAAAATTTATACTGGTCAGGAAAAGAAGAAAAATACATATAATGTTTAATAGTCAACTTTGGTTTTAGCTTCTTCCTACCCAAATAACTCTCCATTAGACAGTTATACCAATTATTATTTTAACTGTTACTTAAATTATTTAAAATTAACTTTGCAAACTTTTTATTAAAGAAGCTTTTTAAATCTTCAATTTATTTCCCTTTGACAGCTCTGATAGAGAAAATAGGTACTGCCCCCATTCTTGTTTTTTAAGTGTAATGACAGGATTTATCTGCTTACAAATTGGTTTGCCAGCCTGCCCTTGTAGAATGCAGTAGAATAGGAGTGAAATAGGAGTGTTAGGGCTTAAGCCCCTTTTAACCACATATGAGTATGCTTGACCACATACACGCTACCAAGATGTTCAGCTTCTCTGGTCTTCTCACCTTAAAATGGCAGTGATGATAAATGCATCCACCTTTCAGACCCATTGAATTCCAGGGAGGTAATAGAGATGGAAACGCTCTACACTTGTAAGGTATTTGTATTATTAAAATATCAAAATACACAAAACAGACTCATATTCTTAATTACCCTACCAAAAACTCAGTATGTACCCTGGGCAAGTAAGTATTTACAAAGTTAATTATTTTATTTTCCAGTTTTAATGTGCAGAATCTAGCTCTTCCATTTATGCATGTCCTATGCTTTACGAAAGAATGGAGCTTTTTCTTTAACTTTAAAAATATCTTTTATTAGTCTAAATTTTTATTTTCCTTGTCTTTTAAACTATGAGAATAATGCTGCTTTCATATATACCCTTAGTATTTTTGTAATGATGCTTGAATGTCCTCTATTAAATATTTTATTTACACATCATCAAATGCTTAAAATAGAACATTTGATTTCAGGGGAAATTAATTAGATTTGTGTTTAGAAGGTGAAATAAAATTATTTTCATTTATCGTCATTGGTAAATCCTTTTCTTATGTTATCTATTTGATTTATATTATCACTCTCAAGTTCTTGTAATCACGATTCTGAATGTTCATCTCAAAGACACTATTTACTAAGCTCTCTGTACCCTGTACTATCTATAATACATAATTCTAGTTTATTCTGCCTTTGACCATTATTCCTTTCACATTTACTTGCAGAGTCAAAAATTGTTAAGAGGTTTTTTTTTTTCTATACATGGTCTCAGTCCTCTGAAGATCATGCTACTAATAGGCATTTTAAGATTTTCTTCAGCAATGGCCTTAAAACCAAACGACTCTCTTTTCTTGACACCCCTTTCTCCTATAGCAAACCTATATTTAACTTCCCTTTCATGCTTTCATGAAATCTAAAAAGCACAGTTATTGCTACATTTCAGTGATCCTTGCAGCATTCCGAGAGACAAATTGGCAGGTTTTGCAGGTAACGAGCCCAAGTTGCACAATTGTGTGCAGTGCGGGCATGCAGGGTGCTGTCATCAGGAGGCCGCTGCTCCTTGGCGACGTTCCACACGCACTCTTAAGTGAGAACTGAGCTTTGTCTCTTCCATAATATTAAGCTTAATGAAATTTTGATCTGTTTGATTTACAAATAGTAACTCTAATATCCATTTCTCTCAGTAGGCAAGTTAGATTTAAAAAGTTAAATTTGGGAAAAAGTGGGGAGTCATTCAGCATCACAAAATGCCATTTACATAGGTAAATCTATTTTACTTTTTGTTTCTGCATTTGGTCATGTAAATGTGCTTAGAACTAATAAATTTGCAATTGGTGAAAATTAATGCATGACTTGTCAGCAGAGTATGGAATGTAAGCATGTGCCATCAAATTGCAATTCTTCGATCCTTTATTTTCCAACATTTACATACTGGTTCCATTTAGAGTGTAGTCCATTCTTATTTTTTGTTTCATAGATTGGCCAAAATGGGAAGGACTGGATTCCGTTCTCTTCCACGAAGAGTCAGTGGGACTGGCTAAGATCAAGGTCTGAGGCTTTTTTCCATCTGTCATCAGGTGTGCATTGATTAGAATTCACTACAGTTCTGTGCATGTGTCTATATAGTATTTGATTGATATGCATATTATGAATGTGGACTTTTATTCGACGTTGAGCTCACAACCTTATTATTTATCCTGTAGTTTTAAATGCACCAATAACTAATTCGAGTTTTGTAATATATTGAGATAAAAAGATATTATTAGCCATGAAAAAATTTCAGCTGGTCTTAGAAAAGTGTAATATTTGAAATCTGCAATTCTTCATTGCTCAGTATGTACATCCAAAGATAACAGAATTCATTTGTTACTCCATATTGAGTATCACCGATTTTTATATAATCAAATGTTTGTGTATTGTTTCATGGTGTACTTTTTATAATTTTTTCAATAACTTAGAAATTATCATTTTTCTCAGCTGGAATTCTCTGCCCATTATGGTTGGATCTCATAATAACACAATGTCAAATATGACCAGACTTTGAAATATTTTCAGATGTTAGTTACGTAAAAGGATTTAGATTCTTTGCATTCTGTGTTGGTTTTACAGTTGAAAAATATGTAAGTTTGTTTCCTACATTATTCTAAATAGGTGCACAAAAGCATCATGTTAGAAACTCAAATAGTTGAAATTGCTTTTTTTTTCCTGTCTTGTGAGAGTGCTTTATACCAATTTACAGTGTCATTATTGGTTACATCAGAATCACTGTTCCCATGTTTCTGAGAGAGGTGTCTCCTGAATGAAATTATACCAGTAAAAGAACGAGTCCTTGAGATTCCAAACTTGATCTTAAACCAGAGCGCACATACAGAGTTAGCATTAGTAATGTCAGTTGCATTATTGTGTTTATGTCACTTTTAAACTGCAGTGGAGACCTAGACAACCCGAACAGCATAAAGGAAGGCCTTACCAGTGTCTGCCTACCAGTGAAAGGGTACATGAACTAAACACTGATTGATTTACCCATACGCTTTACATTTTAATCACGTGAGTGGATAATTACTCTATCTTGCCTGTTTAGTGACACCTCTATGTTAAAATACAATACGGTATATTATAATATACACTTAGTTTTACAAAAATGTAGGTTAAATTTAAAGCCTCTCCAAAAATGTAACTGGAATCTGCAAAAGTCAGTGTCATACCTCTAGCTTGTGAAGTCTCGTGCCAAAGACAAGTGATACAAAGAAACTGATTTTCTTTATTTTGTTCTGTATATATAATAGGATAAAAAATCCAATTGATTAGTAGTTGATAACAGTTATTAGCCACATTCAGTTTTCAATTTAAAAATCAGATCTTTTAAAAAGAGTTTGTAGATGTTATGTCTGCGTCTCTTAAAAGTACATTGCTATGCTACCATTCGTGAACCTTGAGGAATCATTTAAATCTTCTATTGTCAGTTGAATCTTTGGGGGTTGGTTTCTAACTCTGAAAAATATAGTTGATAAGATTTACTCTCGTTCATAAATTTTCAAAGCTTTCAATCAGTTTTAAAATGTTGTTTGAATAGACATACTGTTTCATGCAATATGTTCATTTCTTTCTCAGCGCACCAGTACTGAATTGAAACTCTGACACGTTTTTACAACCTGAAACACCTCAATAATGATGTATCTTTGCATAGGTTCTGTGCTCTAAGCCAAAAGTCCCACTGGTGTGCTGCACACAGGTTACAAGTGTGTCAAAGACTGACCCCTCAGCTCCTGGAGAGGCCTGATAACTCTGGTTTGTCCACTAACCTCAGTCTGCCCAGTGAACAGGAACATTTTCTATGATGCAAAAATTGAAAAACAGTGAGGAAAATAATTTCAACCAAATTCTTCCTTCCTCCAAATGACAAGGAGCCATGACCCTCACCTAATATATAACACCACAAGGCTTTACCATTTCAAGAATGCATATTTGTTATGGAGATAAGTCATTTCTACTCTTGACTCAGAAGTTGCTCTGTGTGTGATACCATTTTCACTTTGAGTGACACATTCAACTCTTTCAGGCCTCTGGTGTCTGTGCATTAACTATGTCTTCCATGGACTAAATGGTTCACAAGATGCCTAAAAGAGTTTTCAGTTGCTTACTTATATTTTCCTGTAACAAAGAATGTGACTAAAGTCAACTTACATGAATTAAAATGATTTTTAGACATTAAAAAATCTGTGGAAACATTTTTTATATTCTCAGATTTATGTTCTCTAATCTCTTGTAAGATTTGAAGCTTAAAATGCCACTTTTAGTGTTATGTTTTTGGTTTTTGGGGGGTTTTTTATAATTCACGATTCCTTTTATTCTATGATGGCATAAAGTCACAGACAAGACTACCAATGCAGGGATCTGTTAGAGCCATGTCCCATTGGGAAAACACTTAAGTGCCTTGTAGATTTGTGTAATTATTTTATTATGTAGCACTATATTTTCGTAACTATTATGAATAATACTTTTGTTTTTATTAAAAATATATTCATTTATAAAAGGGCACATATGCATTGTAGATAATTTGGAAACATGCAAAGTTACAAAGAAGAAAATACATATAATCCATAACTTCAGTATGCAGAGACAGCTACCCTTAACATTTTGATATAGATCCTTCTAATCTTTTCTTAAGCACACACGCATTTTTCTTTACAAAAACATAATTATACTGTATGTATTTTGTATTTTGCTTTTTTAGCATAACATTTGTAATAGTTGTATCCTATTCTATTACATGAAAGTCTCATAGTTTATTATGCATTTTTTCTTATTTTTGGACATTTGTGTTGTTTTCTAGCAGTATTAGTATAAATAATGGTGTAATGAAGATCTTTATAAATAAACCTTTTCTGAGGTTGTACATTTCCCTACGGTACATTTCTAAAATGAGAATTATTGGCTAAAAGGTCTGAAGTTTTTGTTTGTTTTTACTTTTTTTAGTGTCATGTTTTGATGCTTCCTGAGAGCTTCTGAAATCGCTACTGCTTTTCCTAAGTACATTTGTCAGGTGGAATTTCAAGAGATGTGTGAACTGTTCATTCTGAGCAATGCATTGATATGTATTTTGACAAATATAAAGAAACCTACAGATATTACATTAGACCAGCTGAATCCATTTTATGGTTTCTTTTTTAATTCAAAAGCATCACATAGCAAATAAAATTTTTAAAAATTAAATTTAGTTACAAACTAGTTGTTTCTTATTTTTTTTTCCAGTCCCTTTTTGCTTTCTTTTACGACCACATGAAACTTGAGAAGCCACCTAAAGCTAAATCATTTAGTGGAGTTGGGCAGTTCCCAAGTGTCCAACAAGAAGGCCTGGTTTAGGCTGCGATGGCCACTGTCATTCCTGGTGATTTGTCAGAAGTAAGAGATACCCAGAAAGTCCCTTCAGGGAAACGTAAGCGTGGTGAAACCAAACCAAGAAAAAACTTTCCTTGCCAACTGTGTGACAAGGCCTTTAACAGTATTGAGAAATTAAAGGTTCACTCCTACTCTCACACAGGAGAGAGGCCCTACAAGTGCATACAACAAGACTGCACCAAAGCCTTTGTTTCTAAGTACAAATTACAAAGGTATTAAACTCTATTTGTCTTTCAGATTATATTTGCTATGATGTTGGCTGTGTGAAGCCATTGTAAACGTATATATTTGTATACACATTTTTTAGCTGATTTGCAGAAAGGAAATGTTAAGTAGTTTAGACATTGGCTAGTTTTAGTATTCTAAATCACATATTTTTATGTTAGTGTCTTTGGATTTTTAAAAATGATATGTTTAATGAGAGTAGAATTTCCATTTGTACAAAGAAATTACAAGAAAAGGTATGGACGTTTACGTGAGTATATTCAGTCTTGCTCATTTGCTTTTGTAATAATAGCCAAAAACCAGCCAGTGAAAATTAAAGTGGCAACTTAAATGACTCAAGTTCTACAGTATTTAGGTATATTAACTATCCTTGTAGTATAGATTAAGTTTAAAAGTGTCCATTATTAGGGAAATTCTGTTTTAGCATAGTAGTTTAGCTTCCATTTGAAAAATGAATACATGCCATTTTTGTCATGATACTTACAGAATATGTCTATGTTTAAAGGCACATGGCTACTCATTCTCCTGAGAAAACCCACAAGTGTAATTATTGTGAGAAAATGTTTCACCGAAAAGATCACCTGAAGAATCATCTACATACACATGACCCTAACAAAGAGACGTTTAAGTGTGAAGAGTGTGGCAAGAACTACAACACCAAGCTTGGTTTCAAACGTCACTTGGCCTTGCATGCTGCAACAAGTGGTGACCTCACTTGCAAGGTCTGTTTGCAGACTTTCGAAAGCACGGGAGTGCTGCTGGAGCACCTTAAATCTCATGCAGGGAAGTCATCTGGTGGGATTAAAGAAAAAAAGCACCAGTGCGAGCATTGTGACCGCCGGTTCTACACCCGGAAAGATGTCCGTAGACACATGGTGGTGCACACTGGAAGAAAAGACTTCCTCTGTCAGTATTGTGCACAGAGATTTGGCCGAAAGGATCACCTGACTCGACATATGAAGAAGAGTCACAATCAAGAACTTCTGAAGGTCAAAACAGAACCAGTGGATTTTCTAGATCCATTTACCTGTAATGTTTCTGTGCCTATAAAAGATGAGCTCCTGCCAGTGATGTCCTTACCTTCCAGTGAACTGTTATCAAAGCCATTCACAAACACCTTGCAGTTAAACCTCTATAACACTCCATTTCAGTCCATGCAGAGTTCAGGATCTGCCCACCAAATGATCACAACTTTACCTTTGGGAATGACATGCCCAATAGACATGGATGCTGTTCATCCTTCTCACCACCTTTCCTTCAAATACCCATTCAGTTCTACCTCATATGCAATTTCCATTCCTGAAAAAGAACAGCCATTAAAGGGGGAAATTGAGAGTTATCTAATGGAGCTACAAGGTGGCGTGCCCTCTTCATCCCAGGATTCTCAAGCATCATCATCTAAACTAGGGTTAGATTCTCAGATGGGGCCGCTTGATGATGGTGCAGGGGACCTCTCCCTGTCAAAAAGCTCAATTTCTATCAGTGACCCTCTTAACACACCAGCATTGGATTTTTCTCAGTTGTTTAATTTCATACCATTAAATGGTCCTCCCTATAATCCTATATCAGTGGGGAGCCTTGGAATGAGCTATTCCCAAGAAGAAGCACATTCTTCTATGTCTCAGCTCCCCTCACAGACACAGGATCTTCAGGATCCTGCCAATACTATAAGTCTTGGGTCTCTTCACTCACTGTCAGCAGCCTTCACCAGTAGTTTAAGCACAAGCACCACCCTACCACGTTTCCATCAAGCTTTTCAGTAGGATTCCAGGACATGGATTTATTACAGAAATATATGTGTAGCCCTGCCTTAGATGACTGTTTTTTATTTTAGTGCCTACTTTTAAACAGTATAAAAGTTTCTGCTTTTGTATAGTACCAATATTCATTAAGCCAGTATAAAATAGAAACTAGCTTTGGAACCATTTGTGTTCAGTTATGTTTACCTGGGTATTTCGTCCTAATTCACTGCCAATTGTCATATTTTAAGATTATTTTTCATATAGGAAAGCCATTATTATTAGTAACGTCTTACAAATCCCACATTCGAATTACTTTTTGATCTTAGGGTTTTTTTTCCACTACTAATGGCTCTACCTTTTGACATTTGGCTCATTAAAAAAAATTGCAATAGAATGTAAATTTTCTAAAATGTGTATGAATAACCCAAGAGCTTTTAAAATTTTTCTAGCCTCTAAATGGATTCCTAATCAAATATTTCCAATGAATTAAGAATCCATTTTGGGGAGATAACAGATGTCTCTTAGATGTACAATAACTTCAGGTCAGTATATTTTGAAGACTCACTGTTGTCTGGCTCAAATATTTCCTGTTTCTGTTGTGCACATACAAGGAAAACAAAACCTAAACACAAAGCACCAGTATTTATAGCAAAAGGAGACTCCTAGTAAGGTGACATGGCATTCCATATTACTCAATAGTTGGCCTTAAATTAGTACACAGGATATTTTGCCACGTTTCAAACTTTTTAACTTGCTCTCTTTCCATTTAATAATACTAATGTGTATGGCATCAGAGTCTTCAGAGTCAGTATATAGATAGCTCTCTTTAATATTTTCCACCTTTCAAGGCCAAAGGGTGGGTCAAATGCAGCCAGCAATTTTATTTTTATTGTTAGTCTACAGTTAGTCCAGAATATAGAGCCGTCTCGGAACACAGGTGTTAGGTGTATTTACCCGAGAGTGAATTGTCTCAGCTTAGATGGTGTAATAACATCCTAAGCAGGAAGATATGAGGCATACCTTTCAACTCCGGGACTTGTCTAGGGGTCATGCCCTCTGTTGCTAGAGTTGGAAACTAGACTATTTAGAAGTAAAGTAAAAACCCATTGCCTATATCTCTTGTAGCTAAATTGGGCAACATTTTCTTTCCCTTAAGAGTCAAGACCAGAAAACAACAGTTTAGCCCCTTAATATCTTTCTTATTCAGTGTCAGTTCATCATCTTTCCTTGCTATTTTCAAATGGAGAATTTAAAGTAAAATGCATTAGAAAACTATTTGAGGAATGACCACAAAATTTTAAGTAACTAAAAATATATACAGTAAAACCCACTTTTACTCATCTCTGGGAAATGCGGGGAATGTTACAAATAAGTTGAATTTGTAGAGGAAGAAAAAGTAAAGTAAAACAAGCATTATCTTAGTTAATGTGAAAATAATCAACAATATTCTGTTCACTGAATAAAGTAGTTGTGGGCTTTCCTCATATCAGATAATCACCATACTCTTCTGAAATATCAAATTATATTTTTCTAATTGTCAGTAGGGACATCAAACTAAAAAAAGAAATCTATTAAGCACTTGTTAACACCTTATTTGGGAGCCTCTCTGTTGGGGCAAGTACGGGGGTTGGGGGGTGGGGGGGCTTTAGAAGAGTATATATCTCTTTAAAAAGAAAAAGAAAAAAATGTTTGAGCACTCAGCCCTATATGGAAGCTTCTTTTCCCTTTTATAGGGCCCATTATTACTGCAGATTGCAATGTTTACCAAGAATTTCTAAAAATGAGTGCAGATTACTGAATATAATGCATTATTTAAAATATTTGGGAGTAGTATAATTTGTGGAGGAATGTAAATTGTAATAATGTAAATGGGGGTTTCACTCTATATATTATATCTGTACACACACACACATATATCGCACTTCATAGAATCAAAGTTGCTCTCTTAAGGAACTTTGGCTCCTGATATTTTATCGTGCTCCTATTTTTTTTAATCCTAGGAGCAGTAGTTTTTATACTTATATTTAAATTTTATTATTAAAAATTACATTTTATGAAAGTGTTCCAAAGGCATTAAAATTATATATGTTAATAAGGAAATACATTTAAAAATTTTTCAAACTGCTCCTAAGCTTTTGATTAGGAGAATATTGCTCTGAAAGTAGGCTTTTAGCTCTGCTTTATTACTGTTTCCTTTAGTTTCTATGAAACAGATTGCTTACCGAAATCATTAGTTGAATGATTGGTGTTCAATATTGCTTTAATGACCATTTTTAAAAATGGAAAAAAGACATTTGGTGACAGAGCACAAATAAATAGAAAACCTATTTTTAAATAGACATCACAAATGCAAGTGTGGAAACACTACTTTATATAAAATTTGCAAAAGAAGTCAAATTAATGAACTGAGTCAGCCTTAGTAGGTTGTATTTCACTGCTAATAAAAATAAAAAAGGGAGTACTAGGATTTATTAAATAAAGCATTTTAGAAATGGGGAATGGCGCCATATATGTATATATATTTTTAGCCTAATTCTCACCCTGCATGGAATTCAGATACATGGAGGCACATCTTTCAGGGCACCAGTGTTAAAATTGTGGAGTCTTAATTTTTATGCATACACTTCTTTGCCTGTTGCTGGCCCACAGACTTAAAATAACACTTCCAAGTAAGAGGGAATTGAGCTAATTTGTTTTTTGAATTGACTGTAGTGGTCACTAAAACTTTTTGGAGAGAATTTCTGTTAAAGATGAGGCAGACTCATTTGTTTTAATTGCACAATGGTTTAACAAGTATATAACACAGAATTGGCTCCTTTGCTTTCCTGAAAAAAAAAACTTGACATCTGTTTTTCTGTCAACTGGGTATGAGTAAAAATTACCGCCAGTGCTGTTTTTGTTCTCCAGTGGCCAGTCATCATCCTTAAAATTTCTAGTAGTGCCTTTGCTTGGTAATAATAATAATAATAATAATTTAAAAATTAAAAAAATTAAAGGGATTATCATTAAGTAAAAATATTTCAGTTTAGAATTTGGACCTCAGACAAGATATTGAACCTCATTCAGTTTGAACTTCCACATGTGTATATAAATTAGATCACCAGACATGGAAGCATGACTGTGGAAGGATCTTGGCACAGTAAGCAATTATTATCCACTTATATATGCAAATATCATCTTTATATTTAGTTATTGGTCACTGTTAAAATTTGCATTTTAAATCTTATCACCAAGTTCAGTTTTTCAAAACTTCAGTTGTCCTGGCTGATCATGCACCACTCTTTGTGCAACCATTAAATTTCATTTAGTATTTCTTCCAGACTTTGTATTTTTGCCTATTTGTTGCTTGTGCTTTATTATTCTTAGTCATTTGTGGAATATAGTGATACATTGTGTTAATTTGGACAGTAGCGGTTTTTAAAAACCATATACTGACTGAAACGTGAGCCAGAGCTGATTGCTTTATTAAGCTAATAATGAATGTTAAAGAGTACATATTTTCAGGATCATTTATCTAGTAAGCAATACACATATATAGGCCAATATTTTTTTTAAAAAAATAGAGCTTGGTCAACCTCTATACTACACATATTACAAGATATAGCACTTTCAAACAATCTAAACCTTTACAGAAACTTTCTTATAGGTTATGCCTTTTATTTTAAGACTTATTATGATTTGTTTCAAGTGCCATTAGATGATATATATGTAGGCCTTTGATATATAATGCTTTGTGTTCAAAAATGGTAGACGATATTTTAAACAGGTACATTTTTACAGTGTTTTCTTATCAATTTGCTATATTGCACAGAATCAGTGTGTGTCTTTTCATAAGGTTTTACAATGGTTTATTTTTTACAAGGTTTACGTGTCTCAAAACACACTGTCTTCCCAGTATGTAAATTTACAAATACCAGTTCACCCAAGTTGCTTCTAGCCTATTAAGATCCATGTGGCATTGGAGGAGATCTTTTAAATGCTGAGTGTTCTTCATTAGTGATGGCAGACTGTTATTTCTGACAAATGAGTGGCTAAGTTGACTTTGTCTTACTTTTCTCACTGTGTCCACAGTCATATCGATGACACAGATAATTTGTTATGATTACATAGGTCCACATGAGCGGTGATGTGTAGTCTTGTGCTAACCACCCGTAAGAGCTCCTTTTTGATCATATAAAACAAGATGCTACTGCCAACAAGAAGGCATGCTTAGATCACCCTTATCCCCTCCTACAACATTATCAACCCTCTGAGGATGGAAGGCAGTGTCTTTTGATAAAGTTATCTAGCTCTAGAAATGACAGAACTATTGCTAATGCATAAAACACTTCATTTTATAAGCTTCAGTGGTACAGATGAACCAGAATGAATGTTTATCTTCTCAGAAACACTCCTTCAGTTTTATGTTGGATCATGCTGCTAATGTAACTTGGGATACAACTCTTCATGGTGCTACAAACGTCTCTGTCTCATTCACTCGAATTTTTTTATCCATAGGAATAAAGGACTTCATTAGGTGTAAAGGTGTACAATATATTTTTATACTGTGACTTAATTTGTCATTAACAAACTTTTACACCACCCACCACAATGTATTCATGTGCACTTGCAGAAGGAAATCTTGGACATGCAAATGTTACCAGAACAAACCCAGCTTTTGTCCACAAGGTGACTGTAACTCGAAAAGTGGGCTTTATAATATGGTGTAGAGTGAAGAACGTGCTGTATGTTACTAACGGCCCTTTGAATTTAACAAAAACTGGGAATCCATTAGGAAATGGATTGCATCGTGCCTGAACGTAAGCTGGACTGCTGAAATTGTACTCTTAGCTAATGAAAAAGTGTTCGGACTAGTATTCTAAAAATGTTCTAATTAATGATAAAGTTTTGAGTCAAAATAGAAAAGGAAAAAAATCTGCATTCCAGGCTGAATTTTGTATATTTTTATTGCATTTAAAATCGCTATTCTGTGATATTGAGAATTCAAGTGGCTTATCATGTATATCATGTACTTAAAATGTATCCACAAACTACTGTTGTATTTGTATAAAATATAGACAAAGATCATATTTTTTGTGTGTGTATAAGCTCTGTAAAATAGCAGTCACATTATGAAGCTGCAGTGATACTACATTTTAAACATCCACATCCAAAGAAGCAGGCTATTTATTGTCCAGTTACCCAGATATAAAATATTAATTTGCTGCTAATTAAACAATAGTACTGCAGCTTCTTGTGGCCTACAGTGTTATGTTTGCTGTAAGAAAAAGATATGTGAACTCCACAAAATATATGAATAAAATTATAGAATGGCTTTAGATAATGTAGATCTTCCTGAAATTTTAATAGATGATAAATTTCTATTTGGTATAATGTTTTTCCTTCACTTTGAATTTTAAATATTTTCTCATTTGATAAGTATTATGCAAGTTTCTAATAGCTGCCTCTAAGACAACAGTTATTGAAATGAAATGTAAAGTTTTGGGGTTTCTTTTTTGTTTTTGTTTTTCTAAAAACTTTTGTACGTTTAAAGGAAGGATAGAAATTGTAAATAAAAAAGTCAAAACGTGATGCATCAAAACTTTAATCCAGGTGAGAATTCAAAACAGAATCCGAAAGGGCTATCAGAAAGTATAAGTTGGTAACGTTTCTTGTGCATGTGAGATGAAGTTGGTATTAAGCATCCCTTTAACACTTACCGTCTGCCAGTACTTTATATTGCCCTTGTAGAAGTTCTCCTGGGCTGTTTGTCTAGAATTTTGCTGAAAACCCTCCCTTGACAATTCATCTAGACCAAAACAACAAATACGTACTCCATCTAAAACCCCTAAAGTAAACAGTAACGCAGCTTCAAAAATATATTAATTCTGAAAATTCAAATAATCTACCCAGGAACCAATCACAGAAATAACTTTTTTATGTATCTCATAGTACCACATTCAGGATGATAGGGAAAATTCTCCTTTATGGCTTGCTTGTTTTAAGGCTCCCCAACTTTCAGAGAGGTAAAGGAAATGAACAGTAATTCTAATATTGGCAGTTCCTCTTTTCACATGCTTAATTCCATCAGATCTAAAAGTATTTCTTTGTTAATTCTTAGCATTAACAAGATACATTTTTATTTAAATTCATGCATATGAAATGTTAAGGACTGACATACTCTGAAAAAGTATGGGACTGATTCACTTAAGGTATTATGTACCTTATGGAAGAGTAATTAGAAATGCAGTTTGCTTATTGCACCATAGACCCAGTGGGGCAAAAAGACTTTCATTTGTGTTATTGTCAAAAATGAAAAGTTCATACTGATGGTTTACCATTAAGGGGGGGGG
>PVJD01001975.1:0-26474 GCA_004026545.1 Mormoops blainvillei | reverse complement strand
GCCAGCTTTATCAAAGGCTGTTTCCTGATCAAGCCTTCTAGTGAAGATGGCAGCAGCAGTGCAACTGCAGACAAGTCTCAATATTACATTGAGCCATATCCAGTTACCCTTTCTGTAGATCAAAAGGGTTGAAATATTGGTGATTTTAGCCTAAAAGTAAAACAAAACCCAGAATGCCTTGAGTTCACCTGCATTTTATTGAACACAGAGGTCAATAATAAATCTTTGTACTCTGAAGATGTAACTCTTGGCTAGTGTAACGGTTAAAATTTGATGTGTCAACTGGGCTAGGCCACAGTACTTAGACTAGATGTCTAGTCTAGTCAAACACCAGTCTGGATGTTGCTGTGAAGGTGTTTTTTAGATGTAATTAACATTTACAATCAGTTGACATCAAAGAGATTACCCTCCATCGTGTGGGTGGGCCTCATCCAACCAGGTGAAGTCCTTAAGAGAAAAGAGTTTCTCCCAAGCAAGAGGGAATTCTGCCTCCAGACTGCCTTTGGGCTTAAGCTGCAACATCAACTGTGCCCCGGGTCTCTGCTGGCTCACCCTGCAGGTTTTGGACTTGGCAGTCAGCACAATCATGGGAGCCAATTTCTTAAATCTCTGCGTCCAACATGGGGCAAAAGTAGGTTTACAGTTCATATGGAACTGTAATATTACTGTAATAATACAGTAATAATAAAAGAATAAACAATGTTTCATGTACTCACAACTGTAAGCCTACTTTTGCCCCACCCTCTATATTTATATACATGCCCCATTGGTTTGGTTTCTCTGAATAACTGCCTAATACAGCTAGTTTCAACTGTCATTTCTTTAGAGGTACTGTTTTTACCCTGAAGGAAGTGGAAATATTTTTCCCTCTGAAACACACACGGCAGAGAACATAAATTCCTGGGTTCTGACTACTTGTGCTCACTGGAAATTGTATCCCTAAAGGATTTCTCAGAATCTCCTTTTCTACACCGTTGGGTTTTCTTTTCTAATGAACAAGTTTCTTTTTAAAAAAAAAAATATATATATATAAACAGGCTAACCTTGCTTTACATAATAAGGACATACTCTAAATATAAACCAATGTGTTTTATAAATGCACAAGTGGAAACATGTTAATTGAATCTTTTTGGGAAAAGGCATATAGTCCATTTGTAGTTCCTCAGTGAAGGCCCAAGGGATTCTGAGGGGATGAGGGTCAGAAGGGTAATGGTTCCTCACATAAGCTCTGGAAATTTCCTGTTTTCGTGACGTTAGCCTTTTTGGAAAGGTTTAACTTTTGGTTTATTCTATTTGTAATTTTAAAACTTTAATCGTTTTCCTGGGGCCCCTATTAAAGTGTTGTCCATGCACTTGGCAGTCCCATTGGAATGATGTTGGTAAACTGCTCTGTTTCTAGAAATACATAACTAATCTGTTATTAGTATTCATACACACCTGATGACAATTCTGAGACAGCTTCTGTAACCAGATATTCATGCCCTAGGAATGTTCATTGTGTAAGTAGGTTAATAGCCTACGCCATGCCCCATTCAAGATTTTAAGTTATGTCAGCTTTTCCCACCCCGGAATGAATGGTGTTTAGTATACACCCTTCTAAGTGTCTTGAAGACCATTTTCTTTAAAGACTTCAGGCAGAAGAGTTCATCGCATCCCCAGACTGCTAAGTTAAATTACCTTTTGCTGTAGTTAAGTGTTACTGCTTACTGTTGTATATTTGGTCATAAATTCTTTCATATACTATCTCCATATTTATTCCTAAGTTGTACCTTTACTGAGAGCTTCAAGTTAGTACTAGTCAGTGATTTGAAGGACCCTGAAATTCCCTTCCATTCTTAACTGTGTCTGCCCGTTTCCTCTTCCTTTAACATTTTCATATGAAGTTACTGTACCCTGTGATTATCCATCACTTGGTCTTCGGGTGTCTTCTCCATCCTAAATACTTTCTTTCTCTGTTCCTGCCCGTGAATTCCAAATACCAAAATCTTACCCATCCTCCAGCCCTTTTCAGTGATAGCTCTTCTCTGGTCTCAGCCCCTGAAACATAACTGATTTTGCCTGAGAATATTTATTACAGTTTATCTTAGATCTTTTCAGGGAATTATGTATTATATATTCACTAATATATGATATATTAATATATATTTCAGGGATATAGATTACATATTATATAACTATATTAACCTGTTAATATATTTCAGGGACATAGATATTATGTATTAATGTATTGATATAGATATTATATATAACACATATTAAAAACTCTTCTAAGCATTTGTCCACATAGTTCCCTGCACGTGGCAGATAATCAAAACCTATTTGTTGGCCAAAGGGCAGTGATAACTCTTATCATTCTCTACCATCTTAATATTTAGGATACATTTTAAATCAGAAATACTCTTTCAAAATCTGACTCTAGAAAATTTTTTAAATAATAATTTTAACACTTGGGGTTTTTTTGTTTTACAGAAGAAGGTGCTTTCACTACAATGGACCAAAACTAGAGAAAGTTTTGACAATTCTAATCCTTGTAACTTTGTGCTTCAAGACCTCTTAACCATGGAGCCTTTAGCTCTAACATTTCTACAGTTGTATGACTGTTTAGATACAGGCATCATTAGGTGGGTTCTTAAGATTTTATTTAATTAAATACTATGGTAAATTCTTATAACAGAAATTATCATTTTTAAATCTCCTTAAATCATATTTAAATTTTAATTTTCCTTTTCTCCTTAGCAATTAGGTCAGTGAATAAAAAGCCACTGAAGCCCCAGGTGGGTGGCTAAGTTGGTTGGAGCATCCTCCCATACACCAAAATGTTGTGGGTTTGATCCTTGGCCAGGGCACATACTGAGGTTGCGGGTTCAATCCCCAGTTGGGGCGCATACAGGAGGCAACTGATCGATGTTTCTCACATTGATTCTTTTCCCTCTCCCTTCCTCTCTAAAATCAATGAACACATCCTCGATTGAGAAGTTGTTTTTAAAAGCTACTGAAGGGGAACTTGTTTGCTTATTCTACAGAGACAGTGAAAATCAGCTTGTCCTTTAAAAACATAAAAAACAAACTTTACAATTAAAAGAGACCTTTGAAGTTACCCCTCCACTTTTACAAATGAGTCCAGGGTATTCAGGCTGTTTGCTGCCCAGGGGCATACAGCCAAGACCGGGGCCCCGGTCTTAAGCTCTTTCTGCTTTTAGGTGTCTGAAGTTTTCCCACTGGAACCAGCCCTATTTGAAGGGAGTGGCATAATTTAACATGCAAGCCTACATGCAGAATTTTTATAAAAGTCTCATGCTTTACTTTAACATTATGAATCTAGGAAGATAACAAAAATCCTGTGTCTGCCTCCCTTGTCATTGGACAGATGAAGAAACCAAGGCTCAGAGATTGTGACTTGCTAGAAATGATGGGATTTATACCAGGTTATTTGACTCCAGAATTTACCACTACCATTTTAGGATTTCCAGTATCCAAGCATCCAGAAGGGGAGAAGAAAGTAGGGGGTTGAGAGTTGGATAGACAATACTCCCCAAATAACAGTTTTTCCTGAGCTCAAAAGTGGTTCAGTACTTGCCAGACAGGATTACCAAAAAAAAGATCCTTTCCACCAAGACGATGAAAATAGTCCTGGCTGGTGTGGCTTAGTGGATTGAGCCCCAGCCTGTGAACTGAAAGGTCACTGGTTCGATTCAGGGTCAGGACACATGCCTGGGTTGCAGGCCAGGTCCCCAGTTGGGGGCGTGGGAGAGGCAACCAATCAGTCTTTCTCTTGCACATCCCAGGAGCAAAATACATAAAACAATAACTTATAAATACAAGGAAATTTTGGTTAAGCCACAATTTTCGTTGAGAAAATTTACAGGAATAATGAGGATAAATGAAAAACAAAAATGCCTACAATTTGAAAGAGAATCAGTTAGAACTGAGCTCAGACATACCTGAAACACTCACTGAATGAGAAGTCAGTAGAGCCATATCCAATCAAGTTGTCAAACAAGTTCAAGCAAAATAGGAATTCTGACATGTAAGGATTTAGAAAGTAAGTTATACTTTTTTATTTTAAAAAATTATAAAAACAAAAATGGAATCAATATGGATATTTCAAGAAAGCAGAAGATAAATAAGGAAGTGGTGAACAATAATGCTAATAACTCCTGGTTAAATCCAAAGTATTGATAATTTGCTAGTGACTATTTGAAAGAGATAAATCTAATGTAATGCAGATGTCCTCCATTGGTATTTGGTAATCATAAACGTGGTTAAGGTTTACATATCAAGTTCTGGTCACCCATAATCATCCATAAAAAGAGGAGTAAAATAACATTGGAGATTTTGACTGGAAGCCATATAACAAGGTGCCATGGAGGTGAGATTTGGAAAATCTAGTTTAAAGAAACCTGGGGAGACCTCCAAATATTGCTGTTGGGAAGAAGATGGGAGGCAATAATGACTATCATGCAGGCATCAAGATTACATACATTGCAGGGTTGGAATCAAGCCCAGCAAGTCTGATTTGGGGTACTGGATTTGATGCAAGTCTGGCTCAGCACTCCCTGCCTAAGTATGATTCCCTAACAAACAGGATCCATTCACCTTTTTTCCTTCATTCTACAAACATTGATTGGGCACCTACTATGCACTCAGGCATTTTTCCAAGTCATACAGTATTGAACAAGACAAACTTCCTATTCTCATAGCGGTTGCATTCTGTTGGAGTGAATTCTCAAGGAGTGAAAGTAAGCAGGTTCCCTGCTCCTGGTCAAAATGATCCAAAGTCCATTTAGGACCCTGCTAAGAAACCACGCCTCCTTGCTTGCATCCAGTATACAGGACTGGGTGTCAATGACAGCTCTGCCTACCAAGCCACACCATAGGCTCCACTCATTCCCCACCAGTGCCACCTTCAGAGCATGAGGACCCAGCCTGAATGGGTGAAATGGAGATGCTGTGGTAGCAAGAGATTACACTCATGATGAAAACTGGGGGGAGAGCTGGAGAGGGAGCTATCCCATTCCTGCATTACCCTCCTTCCCCGTGTCCACCCAACTTCAAGCAAAGATCTTGATAGGATTCTGGCTTACAGACTCAAATCGTGTGGTGTAAGTAAGTGTAACTTTGAGAGAGACACATAACATGACCAAACCCAGGGTGCGAATGTCAGGAACCACCTTGAGACAGCGTGCGCGTGGGCAGCAGCAGAGGAACCGTGGGAGGGGAAGCTGTGGTCAAAGCGCAGAGTGCGTATGGAACAAGGAACCGTGAGTGTTTAATAGGCATATTTGAAACTTGCGTGAGACATAAAAATTGAATGTATGGAGTCACAAATAAAATAAAACAAATCCCCCCCAAAACAGTAGGATAATTCAACAGATACGACAGAATCTTGGTTTTCCACAAATCCTCAAATATTGCCAGGTTACCCTCCAAAATAGTAACACTAATTTACATCGGCTTACTTTTCTAAAATTGTTGGTGAAGGGGAGCATATTTATATATTCTCTAAGTTGCTATTTATATGAGTTTATTTTTCAGATGGATGTTACTATCATATGGTCACCTCATCATTAGGATCTTGAAATACCCAAGGGATTTGGCGGGCATAAGAGCAATGCATATAATTATTGGTGCAAGTTCTCAGCTAAATATATAATTTATAAAGTCTATTAAGCAAAATTTTCCAAGCAAATATCACTAACACAACTCATCAAAATGTATTAATTGTATCTAATACATTAACATTAATCATTGATTACAAACATATTTAAATGTATTTGCTTAAACAGGCAATAAGAATGCTAGTGATGGGCAATCTTGTTGTTCCTGGACCATGACCACTGTGAACAATGCTTTAGGAAGCATCCATGATCATGGGTCCTTATTAATTGACCTATGGGACAGATTCTCAGAAGTGGAATCGCTAGGCTGAAGAGTATTTGAAATTTTAACTTTAAGGAAGGTTGCTAGATTATTTCACATGAGTGTGTAGTGTTCATTTTCTGTAACACTTCGCGTTCCTACAGCGATATGTAAAAACACTATCCCACATCTCCCCAAATCAGTAAGTAATACACATTACATTTCTTTTCAGTTTTGCCCTTCGCGGGTGGGAGTAAAGAGCTATTTCTTTTTCTTAATCCTCACCCAAGGACATTTTTTTCATTGCTTTTTTAGAGAGAGAAAAAGGGAAAGAGGAAGGGAGAGTGAAAAACATCCATGTGAGAAAGAAACATCAATCGGTTGCCTCCTGTACATGGCCGGACTGAGGATCACACGCGCTTCACATGCGCCTGGACCAGCCGTCAAACCCGCACTTAGGTATGTGTCCTGACCAGGAGTCAAACCCACAACCTTTCGGTTATGGGATGATGTTCCAACCAACTGAGCCACATTGGCCAGGTTGTAAACAGCTATTTCAGTTGTGACTTTAATTGATAGTCCCCTGACTTACTATTAAACTTGAACATTTTTTCATTTATATTGTGGCCAATTGCATTTTTTTCTCTTCCGTGACGTGCCTGTTTATATACCCTTTGCTCATTTTCACTAGATGTTGTCAGTCAATCTAGGTGTTCTTCGTATAATAAATTAATCATTTGTCATCTGCATTATAAGCTTTTTCCAATGATATGTTTTTTTCATACCTTTGGTATCAAAAGATATCATTTTTAAAGTTTTTAATTTTATATAGCCACATGTGAGTAAATTTCCTTCTATGGCTCTAGATTCCCAGGCTCTATTATATGGGATAGAGTCTCAGGAGTAGAATTCCTGAGTTGAAGACTATTTGTATCACCCTTTCTTCCCAGATTTTCTCATAAGATTTTTATTGTTTTATTTTTTATTGTTTATTGTTCTCAATTATATTTAAAATTGAGTCTATTTATTTTCTCATCAAGTGTAAGATGCTGTAAAAATTTTAATTTCTTCTGGAAAAGTAGATATTTGTGCTGGCATCACACTACAGACTATCTTCAGTGAAATTCCACAGTTGTCATATAATGAATTCTTGTGTTACCTGGGATCTAAGTCTAGGTTCTCTGTTCCACTGATCTATTTATCCATTAGTACATGAATACTATATTGACATGTTTAAGATTGCTTTAGGGTGGGTTGTGGTAATGAGTATGACAAATCTCCCCTCCAGTGTTCTTTTTCATGGTTTTCTTAGCTATTCTCTTAGGCATTTGTTCCACAAAACTTAAAGAATATTTTATTCGATTATGAAAAAGGACCCTGTTTTTCTTAGTTTGATTATCATCAGAAATCACATTATATTTAGGTGTTATTTTTTCTTGCTTTTGAAGATTATTTTTATGTATTTACTTATTTATTTTTTAGAGAGAGGGGAAGAGAGGGAGAGAAACATCGATATACAAGAGAAACATCCATTGGCTGTCTTTCACATGCCACCAGCCAGGACCTGGCCTGCAACCCAGGCATGTGCCCCAACCGGGAATCAAACCAGGAACCCTTCGGTTCGTAAGCTGGTGGTCAGTCCACTGAATCACACCAGCAATGGCTAGGTGTTAATTTTGAGAGAAGTAACATAATATAGATAAGTCACTGAATCCAAGAACATGGAAGACCTTTCCACTTTTTAAGATTTTTGTTTAATATCTTTTAATATTACAGATAATTGATATTGCTCCTTAGTATGTATTATTAAAATTTTCCTATGTAATTTAAAATTTGTCTTTCCATTTCACATCTAGGATTTTCTTGCTAGAACATAAGAAAGCAGTTGATTTATTTTAACATTTATTTCCTATCTACTTAACCAAAGTTGCATGATTATTCTTAACTGATTGACTTTTTTCCTGTATTCTCTTGGGCTTAACCAAGTGTCCATTCATATAATCAGCAAAAAAGATGTTTTTATGTCCATGCCAGTCACTTCATGTTCTTACATTTACTAAAATCTTTTAGAAAATACTAAATAATAATGGCAACACACATTGCTTTCTTATTTCTGGTGTTAATGGCAATAGTTTTAGTGATTTGATATTTAAGATATTTGCTGATAGTTTGAGGGAACTCAAGGCATTTTTCCTATAAACTAATCTATTCCTCAAGAATGTTATAGGCCCTGGCTAGGTAGCTCAGTTGATTAGAGCATCATCACCATACGCCAAGGTTGCAGGTTTGATCCCTGGTCAGAGTACATATAAGAATCAACCAATGAATACATAAATAAGTGGAACAGCAAATCGATGTTTCTCTCTCTCTCCCTCCCTCTCTCTTCCTCTCTCTCTCAAATCAATTTTTGAAAAATAACCTTATATTCTGTAAACACCAGGCATGAAAATAAGGGGGTTTACCTTCAGAAAGAGCCAGAACTAGTAGAGGCAGTCCACTCAGCCTAACTGCTCAGAGGCGGCCAGGTGGTCGTGGTCGTGGAACCATGGCAGGGTGGTCTCTCCCTGCCTCCTACTTTCTCCCTCCAGTCTCCATCTCTAAGAGCCTCCCTGTAAGGGATCTGAGGACTTGGAGGGGCACTTCAGGCCTTGCAGGAGTGCAGACCGAAAGCTCAGTCTGGGGGCGTTCATGCATTCCCTCTGTGCCTGATGGCAGGCTCCCAGCACATGCCCACTTCCTCTGCCGGGGAGCTCACACTTCCCTCGCCCCAGCCCCTAGGACGGCCTGTGCCCTGTAGCTTTCTTAGTCATATCCAGTGAGCTTCCCCGGCCATGCAGGTCTCCGTTGCACTTGGCCGTGGGAAGAGGGGTGCAAAGTCCCCCAGCTGGCAGTGGACTTAACCCAACTAGGGGGCAGCATTAGTGTGGCACCTGCATCAGCCCCCTCCTGTTACAGAAACCCTCCAAGCAGAACAAACAGTCATCTTTGTTCCATTTAAGAATTAATAACTTTACTGAAAACTAAGAAATGCCTTTTCAACACACGTTATGTCCATATGTGCTTTCTCCTTTGGTTTACTGATACATTTTCATCTTATATTGAAATACCTTTGAACTTCTGGAATAATCCCTGCTTACTCATTCATCTTTTACTAGATTTCATTCGCTAATGTTTTGTTAAACTTTTGATTGGTACTTATTTCCCTTTTAACTGAATTTATTAGCTTTTCAAATTCTAGTTATTCTAACTTCAGAAAGATTGACAGGAGTGTTACTGGGATGTCGGCTCTCAGTCCTTGAGTTCAGCAAAGAAAGACTTCGTAGTCAAGAACTCTAATGCAAGAGTTACAGTCAGCATGCAAAACGGAAGTATACTCGAGGAGAAGATTCGAGTGGGCTGCTCAGAGAGTTGCCTTTGCCTTTTAGAGAGAAAGTCATAGAGGCAGAAGAAGTGAGAGCCAAGTGGGCTGCATGGACTCAGGAAAAAATAGTTTCAGAGGCAAAAGAAGGACCCTGGAGCTTAGGGGAAAGGAAGCAAAGGTACACACCTGAAGAAGGAGGTCACGGGTATGCTCTAGAGAGAGGGAGGAAGCACACTGAGTCCTTTGTCTTGAGGGTTTCTATCTGTTTTCTAAAGGCAGGAATTTTAAGGGAGATCTCATGGGAGGGTCTCAACAGAATATTCATCAACTTTCCAGGTATGTCCTTTAATAAGCTTTTCATCGAAATCAGCATATAGGGTCAGGGTCATGGTTTCTGTTGATTGGCCAGCACTAGGGTACAGGGTCATTGGTCATTGCATCTGGTCCTGATGCAGCCATGGCGTCACTGCAGCTGGTTTTTCTGCTTTTCTGGACCTGGAGCTGAAACACAACTGAGGCCTAGGTGTTATCTCTAGTTGACCAAACCCCTGTCTCTGTAATCAACAGACCCAAGGCTTTGTTCCTCAGATTATGTGATGCCGATCAGAATCTCATCGTCCTGAGGGCTTAATGCTGAAGGGAGTGGTTGTGCAAAGGAGGAGGAGGCAGGTGAATCAGTGTGCTGGATGAGGCCAGTGTGAATCAGCTACCTGTCTCAGTTTCCCTTTTCCACTTGCCAGGGAATTTTCCTGACTTCTTGCTATCCTGCCTCAGGAGGAGAATGGGGACTCACCTTTTCCCCATTCTAGAATAGTGTAACTATCAGAGACAGAGGCAGATTTAACGGCGGGCACACTGGGAGCGCACCCTGGGCCCCAACTTCTGAAGGCACGTATTTTTATTTTCCCTGTCTCTCTTTTCTTAAGGGGCCCAATATTTTCTTTTGCGCCCAGGGCCTCAACCGACCTTAATCCGCCTCTGATCAGAGATTCAATGCTGCTCTGTCAAGAGTGGTTGCTGCTTTAGGCACCCTCTCCTTTGGTCAGTTTCTATTGACCTTCCCATCTTCACTTGGGTAATTGCCCCAGTTGTTCTTGGATCAGTTTTGGTAGTTGAAATTGCCAGGAAATCATCCATTTCCTGCAGATTTTCAGATTTGTGGCCATAGGATTTGCATGTTGTAGTTCTTTTATGATGCTCATTATCTCTGGGAAACATCTTTAAGTAGGTAGCCCTTCGTTTCATCCTCTTACTCTAGCCTCACCAAGCTGACGTATCAAAAATCATACAGTCTTTTGGTGATGTTCTCAACCTTTCTTCACTGTCAGGAATGACAGTTTACAGTTGGCTTTTAATTTTTTATGTAATCTAATAGTCTTTGTCTTTTAATGGGTTGATTTAGTTCATTCATATTTAGACTGGAAGTCTGTTAGGATTGTTATTAATTCTACTTCTTCCCCTTGTTAATTTCACATTTCCTTTGTTTTCTTCCCATTAATCATTGCTGTCTTATTTTCTCTGCTTTATGGATCAATCACACATAATTCTATTTTTATTTGTAGACCAAAATTGAAGCAGGATAGTAAGAAGCTAGGGAAATCCCCGAGCAGGTGGAATGGGAAACTGAGACAAGGTAATTGAACAAGGCTAAATGATTTGAACAACTTATAGCCAGCTAGTGAATTGCAAGACCTTATCTTCCTTAACCAAGAACACTTGAGAGCAAGTGGTTTATACCTCTCCTCCCTAACCAGAGAACATATAGTTTAAGTCACTCTGGCTGGGGAGATAGAAGACAGAAACCCAATAACACCAACTGTGCCAGCTAAACCCAAAGATGGATGAAGTCAGGGGAACAAATAACAAAAACCCAGTTAGATCCAAACAGACCCAAGATAAAAATAAAACAGTAAAGCAGACCAAAGAATAATCCTGACTTCTCTATTTGCTCACTTTGATTCATCAGCGTATTAAGAATGCACCTGGAAAGCTAATGAATATTCTACTGAAACCCTTCCCTAAGATTCTTGCCTCCAGAAGAAAGATGAAAACCCTCAAGACAGAGACCTGGTGCAGGCTTGCTGCACAGCACTCCCGTGATCCTTTTCAAACGTGAACTTTTTACGTCCTCCTAAACTCTAAGGGTTCCCACGAGACTTGCAACCAGAGGAGCAGCGGGCAGCGGCAGCTTGTCCTGGGCTCACTCCCTGACCCTGTCTCCAAGGCCCCCTCTTTCTCTGACATTCCAGTGAGCTAAAAGCAGCCTGGCCTTGGCTCACTTCTTTCCTATAACATTTCTAGGGAGCCAAAGCTGAGCACCGCCTAGACTCCCTCTTGCTGCTGCTTCCACCCTAAGTCCTTCATTTGTTTCGCTGTCTCCAGCTTCAATAAACATACTCTCAAAATCACGTGGACTCATTATTGTGAAATCTTCCCTGCACAAAGTCAAGAAACCATGCACTACAGGCTGGCCTGAGGTACACGCATTCCAGCCCCAGTAACGACTATTTTCTACCACTGAGACACTCCCACATTAATTCTTCCTTACCCCCTTTTCCCTATTTCTCACAAAAGGGCCTTTTTACCTCCCCCACCCACACATCTCCTACCACACTATCCAATATTTTGCAAGCATAGTTTAGCATTTAGAATTTTTCGTAACTCTGGATGACCATCTAGTGAAATGTTTTATTTCAATACTGCATTTTTAAGTTCTAGAATGGTCATTTGGCTCTTTTTTATAATATCCCTGTCTCTGCTGAAATTTTCTATTTGTTCATTCAGCGAGTGTATTTACTTTTATGTCTTTGAGCATAGTTTTCTAATACTTTTCTGCTAATTCTGGCAGCCGTTCCTTCACAGGTTTAGCCTCTGTTGATCACCTTGTCTCTTGTTTGTAGCACTCACGTGCTCCTATTTCTTTGCATATTTAGTAATTTTGTGAGTTTGTTATGTTTCTCTAAAGAGTATTGGGTTTGTTTGTTTGTTTGTTTGTTTGTTTGTTTGTTTGTTTAAGCCTTATCTCCACTATGGTGGGCTGCAGGTGATACAGAGTTCCTTTTTGCCTAAATTGGGCTGTTTGAAGTATGCCCAACACATAATTAGGCAAAGATTATACAGGATTTCGCTCCTCTTCCCTGGCTCTCTCCTTTCTGGGATTCTTCCCCTTCACTCTCCAGCTACTGTTTTTCCTCTAAACTTTGCCATCTGGTTTTTTAAATCAGCAAGACTGCAGAGTTTTATCTGAGACTTTCTTACCCTTGGGGGTGTAATAAACTTGGCAAGTAAATTTTATTTGTCTTGGTTTATAATACCTGCATCTGAACAAGCTCTGAAATCTGTTAGCTATGAAATCTCTAAAATCTTAGGGAAGTTTCCTCAATTTTATGGGTGTGTTTCCTTGGTTTGCTGTTTATGGCCTTTCCCTACAATATGAAGGGTTTAATTCTTTTTTTTTTTTTCTGTGTAATCTGCCTAGATAGCAAAGTTTTTGTGCAGTAACTGGATTATATCATAAGTGTATGATTAATTTTATAATAAACTTTCACATTGTCTTCCAAAATAGCTGTGCCGTATTTTTCTTTTCCATTATTGATAAACAAGAGTTCATGTGACCCCACAGCCACTCAGTGTTTTGATTTTAGCCGGCATCTCATTGTCCGAATTTGCGTTTCCCAATGACAATGATGTTGGGAATTGTGGATGAAAAAGGGGCCATATACTAAACCTAACATGTGCCAGGGAGGCATACGCGGCAGCCTTACAAACTTGGAGACCTAAAGTGCATAGGGTGGTTTGAAATTAAAACTTTCTAAATAAAAGTGAGTCATGGTAGGTAGTCACGTCCTAGGTCGGTATCTTTCCCGACAAATTCAGTGTTTACCTTAACTGAGCCTATCTCTTGTCTTTTTGCATCTAGAATAACATAACCTTTGGGAAGTCAGGATAATTTCCCTTTTGCAGACCATTTCAGGTAATTTGCCATTTGCAGACCTTCACTGCACCAGAGCACAGACCACAGAACCTCTCATTGTTATTGTTATCGTGTTAATTGTTAAGTGTTAACTATCCTATACCCATAAATATAAAAGAAGTATGTGTCTATTTTACTTTTTGTCCAGCCTCAGAGATTTTCCCCCTTTTCCTTCTCCAGTTTCCCAAATCTATCACCAATAGATTTCATGTAACCCCCTTACATCTTCCCCTTTGATTCTGATGTGTAAAATAAGTGGTAAAACTGCTATTTCCTGGAGCATTTTCTTAATCCGTTGAAATTTTACTTCCCAGTAATTGTCAGTTTGGCTCAAATAAAGTCATAAAAATTCTCTACAAGTTTGGATGTTCCTTATGTTGACAGAATCTTTTCATAAGCTTATGTACTAATTATGTGTCATCTTTAGTAAATGTCGGTTAAAATCATTTTCCTATTTTTTTAAATTGGACATTTTTAAAATTAGTTTGATTGCTTTCTTATCGTTGAATTTTAAGAGTTCATTATAGATTCTGGATATGAATTCTTTATCAGGTAATTGATTTGCATATATAGGGTTGGTAAAAAAGTCCGATTCATCTTTTCCGTAAAATAAGACACATTTTTCATTTTCACCAATAACTTTATTGATTTGGATATTTTGAGTATGTTGGCTATTTCCTGCATAGTAGAATGTTTATTGTTCTCAATTAATGTCTCGATTTGATTGCTGTTAGCTTCAACTGGTATACCTGACCGTGGAGAATTGTCCAGCACCAGCACAAAACTTCACAAACTCCTTTTGACACATTTGATCAGTCACAGCACCTTTCTATATACTGCACAAATCTTTCGTATTTCAGTTGCATTTTTACCTTTCTTGAAATAACAAAGCGTGATATGCCAAAAATGTTGCCTATTTTCTTCCATCTTCAATAAGAAAATAGCTACACAAAAATCCACCAATTTTGATGGGGTTTTTTAATGCACGCTGATATGACAGCTGTCACAGTACAATCTAACAAAATTGTTTCGGAGAAAGTTAAAGACAACTAAGCGCTACTAGAGACATCTTACCAAAAAAAAAAAAAAAACCTTTTTAGCCAACCCAATATTTTCTCCTAATCTATGACTTGTCTTTTTAATTATTTTAACAGTGTCTTTCAAAGAGTAAAAGTTTTCAATTTTTGTAAAGTCCAATTTATATTGTACTTTTGGGGTTGTAGCTAAAAACGCATCAAATTTATGGTTATAGAGTTCTCCCCCTAGATTTTTTCTAGATACTGTATAGTATGATATTTGACATGTAGCTCTGCGGCCCATTTTAATTTAAAATTTGTGTAAGCTATGAGGTATGTGTTGAGATCCTTTTGTTTTATTTTGTTTTGTTTTGCATATGAACATCCAGTTTTGCCAGCACCACTTGTTTATTTCTGGCCTCTCTACCCTGTGCTGTTGACCTGTGTGTCTCTCTTTTCATCAGTATCATGCTGCCATAATTACTGCAGTAGCCTTGAAATCAGGAAATGTGAGTCTTCCCTATATATTTTTCTTTTTCAGGCTTGGGTTGGTTATTCCTTTTCCTTTTGAATACATTGTGTAGATTGTGTATATTAGAATCAGCTTGTTGATATCTAATAAAAAATTTGCTTGGATTAAGAGTGTGATGAATATATAAATCAAATTGGGAAGAACTGACTTCTTTCAAATACTGAGTCTTTCAATTCATGAACAGGATAGATCTCTTCAACAATTTATATCTTCTCTGATATCTTTCATTAGCATTTTATAGTTTTCTGCATACAGATATTGCACACATTTTGTCAGTACTTTTGGGGGGTTTTATTGCAAATGGCATTTATTAAATTTCAAATTCCAGTTGTTCATTGATGTGTATAAGAATATTGTGGCTTTTTGTATATTAACTTTGTGTTCTGTAACTTGGTAACTCACTGATTAGTTCCAGGAAGGTTTGTATGTGTGTGTGTGTTTATTTGGGGGGATTTTGTACATGGATAATTATATTATCTGTGAATAAAGACAGTTTTTTGGTTTTTGCTTTCCAGTCTGTATGCCTTTAATTTTTTTTCTTGCCTTACTCGATGGCTAGGACTTCCAATGTGATATGAATAGAAATAGTAATTGAGAACATTTTTGTCTTGATCTTAAAGAGGAAGCATTCAATCTCTTACCATTATGACATTAGTTGTAGGTTTCACATAAATACCTTTTATTAAGTTAAGATAGCTCCTTTCTACTCTTAATTTGTATGAATTTTTTAAAAAATCATGAATAGATGCGAAATTTTATTGAATGCTTTTTCTGTAATTACTGACATGATCATATGTTTACTTTCTATTTAGTCTGCTGACACGGTGAGTTACGTAGATTGATTTTGAATGTTGAACCAGCCTTCCATTCCTGGGATGAACGCTACTTGATTGGGAGGTATTATCCTTTTTTATATATTAATGGATTTGACTTGCTACTGTTTTGCTAGGGATTATTTTTCTGTTTTCATGAAGGACATTGGCCTGAAGTTTTCTCGTGGATGTATGAGAAAAAGTATGTGTGTGTATTCATTAGTTTACAGTTATGTGTTCAAAAATTTCAATACAATGACGTAAGAGTTCAGTATACCCTTCTCCCTTTTCATATAGTGACTCCCTCTCTAACAGTGAGGAACCTGACTTTCTTTATTCAAAATATATTTATTTAACCTAGTTATGGAAATACATAAAGTGGTTTCAAAATTGTTAACCTATTCTACTAACTAGAGCACAATATTTGTTTACAGGGTTTTATTTTGGTTTTGGTTTTTATCCTAGGAGTATATAGTCAAAATGTTGGGTTCAAAGTTATCCCCCATCTCCTTTCAGTGTGGTCATGTTATCCATTTAAAATATAGCTAGGTTCATTTGTTTCTGTGTTCTTTTATACTTTTACTCACACTTGTTAATATTTTCTTTAAATATGTGAAACATTAACATGGTTCTAAAGTTCAAAATATATTTTTAAAAAACAATAAAAAGTCCCTCTTTTATCACTTCTGTCCCCTTCCCATATCCTCATGGTTTCCACCCATTGCCTCCATAGCAATTTCATTAGCTTCTGGTCTATTCCTAAGTTTCTTTTCTTTCCATCTTTTACCATAAATAAGCCCATGTGTATATTTTCTTATCTCTCCTTTTTTTACACAAAAGGTGTATTATACATATGATATATACTATTATACATTTTGCTTTTTCAATTAGCAGTATATCCTGGATATCAGTCCATGTCAATTCATAGAAACTTTCCTTATTATTTATTTTACATAGTATTAATATATAATATTATTGTATATGGATATAACATAGTTTATTTAACCACTTTCCTGTGTATGGGCACTTAGATTGTTTCCCATATTTTGCAATTACAAATAATACTGAAATTAATAACTTTATACATATATATTTATATTGACCGAGGCATATCTTCAGGGTAAACTCTAGATGCTGACCAATGAATCAAAACGTAAATACACATGTAATTTTGTTGATACTGTAAATTCTTCTCCAAAACAGTTGTACCAATATGTATTTCCATTTATGTTGTTTCTAAAAAGATATTATTATACTTTTCTCCAGCATTTGTTGTTGTTTTCAAGAAAAGGCTGGCCCTGGATGGTGTGGCTCAGTGGATTGAGTGCTGGACTGTGAAGCAAACAGTCTCAGGTTTGATTACCAGTCAGGGCACACGCCTGGGTTGTGGGCCAGGTCCCCAGTTGGGGGCGCATGAGAGGCAATCACACATTGATGTTTCTGTCCCTCTCTTTCACCCTCCCTTTCCCTCTCTCTGAAAATAAATAAATAAAGTCTTTAAAAAAAAAAATAAGAGTAGGCTGGACTGAATAAACTATTTCACCATTATAGAGAACCAGAAACCCCTTGTGCCTCACTCTTAAGTATGAAATGACAGTCAGTGATCATCAGACATTTCAGGCAAACTCCCACCTGAAAGAGACAGAGACCAAAATGACCAAAAAAAGAAAAAAGGAAAGTCAGATGAAACAAAAGCAATGAGGAACAGAAAATTAATTTTAATCCTCCAGTTAAAATTCTCAGGAATGTAGGAAAGGATATTTGGTCCACAAAGCCAAAAAAAAAAAAAAAGACATATAAAAAGAGCGCTGTGTGTTTGGGTGTGTAATATAGAAATAGATGTATGTGTATGTAAACACACACATACACACACCCATATGCTCACATATGTATTTCCTAACTCTTCCTCTGAGAGGGCTTAAAAGCAGTGATACCTAGAAGCAGTGAGCACACCAATACCTAAATCTTGGTTTCTAAGGATTACTCCACTAAAAGGTTTGGGTCTCCTTGGAAAAATGGCTGCTTCTAGCACTGTGACAAGGAGAGTACAGGGCGATCCTAGAACATCTTGTCGTACCAGAAAGTAAGGAAATGTTTAAAGAATGATAAGGAACATGTGAAAAATGACACAGGAGACATCTTGAAGGGACACCATGGGCCTAATTTGGGAAAATTTAGGCAAAAAAATAGTTGAAGATACTAACACATTAAAACCCATGAAATAAGACAAGAATATATGAAGCCATGGTAATGACAATTAAATAAACATAAATAAGTAGATGAATTGGCAACATTATAGTAATAATTACTTCAGACAAGAATCATCAATGGATGTGAATTAGTGAGCTAGGCTATGATGATAAGAAGAATATTTTTATAGGATAAAAGTATCTTCCCACAACATCCTTGTTCATTACAAAAAAGAAACTAACTTTATAATAGAGAAACTCAGTGGATACCAATTTAAACAATTGGTCAGAGTGAACTTCATCAGTGTGGGACAAATCAGTTCGCGTTTTCTGATACGCTACATTGAGAAGAACACAAAAGCACCTTACTTCCTTGGTGTTTCTGCCAAAAATCCAGACTAAATTAGTCCTAAGGGAAATATCAGATGAACCTACATTGCAGTATATTCTACAAAATACACTTCAAAAATGTCAGAATCATTAAAGACAGAGTGATTGAGAAACTGTTTCAGATTAAAGAAAACTAAAGAAACTTGATAAATATATTATTTTCCTATTGCTGCTGTAATGAATTACCACAAAATGTGAGAGGAAGGAACTAAGCTCAAAAATGATCTACAAGGGTCCAGGACTTGGTGGCTCAAAATTAAACTGTTTTTTATTCCCATACTCAATTTGAGAAATGTCTGTAGATAAAAAATCAAATTCAAAATAGAGCAGTAAGTGCTCTGTTACTATTTCAGAAAGCTTAGACACTTGACAACCTGATTGTCTAAGTGCCTCAGAGAACCAGTCAGCCAAAAGGCCCTGGAAGGATCTTGAGGGCACAGTTCAAGGATCCTCTGTGTTAAACTATCGCGCTTCTAAGAATATTAAGTTGATTGTTCCTAAGCAGCCTGATTGGGAGCCCACTCAATGAGACTTGTGAGCGTAGTGGTTTGGTGTTTTGTTTTGTTTTGTTTGATGGAGTGAGTTTGTAAATTGATTCATAGGAAACATATGATGGTTTTGAGGAATTGTATCAGCATGGAATGAAAGGGACAGAGGCAGTACAAAATGAAGAAGGACTTTATGTGCATGTCTTACAGATCCTCTCCATTAAATAGCAGGCTTCTAAGAATCTTGATGCCTGTCACCGGCCTCACTTGAAGCCCCGTCAATGAGATTTCTGGGAGTGGAATTTTATAAATTGATCCGTAGGGCACCCATAAAGTTTTTAAATGAATTGTATCAAAATAGACTAAAAGGGACAGAGAGAATACAAAACGAAGAGGACTTTTTACCCTCCAAACTCTTTGGGCAGAAACGGGCTTCAAAAGCTCCTCAGCTGCCAAGATGGCTACATTTTATGGAAGAGAAAGGCTAACTCAGAAGGCAGCACCAAGAGCCCAGAAGTAATCAAGAGCTATGGTCAATCACCCCAGACAGCGTGCTGAGCTCTAATCAAGGCAATATGTGCCGAGCTGGATCTCAGCATTGTATAGACCACTGCTTCCTGCATGCATCCTATTTTTCCCATTTATGGATGAGAGTTATTTCTTACATAGCAGTTATTCGATTGCCTGTCCCACCATTATATAGTGGATATTTGCGGTTCAGATCATTAGTCTCTTTAATTTTCAGGTTTCAGGTTGAGAGGAGCTGTTCTTGAAGAGCTGTACCAAGGAGATACACTTGAGACATCATTCCCACGGAGCCTCCCCCGCCCCCACATCTGGACCAGATTTGTATAACAAGATTCTTGACCTCAAACCTGAGTCAAATGCTGTAGTAAATGAAACTTTTAAGGATCTTGGGAAGGTTGTATGCAATTTGCATTTTAGAGAAAAGTAAATAATTAGAGGCCAGAGAGCAGATTGTGGCCGATTTAAAATATGGTCACAAAATCTTTAACATTTCTCCCATGAAATGATGCAGTCTAGTTCCTCTTCCCTTGACAGTGGACTAACCTTAATGACTGACTTCTAAGAAACAGAACGCAGCCTAAACGCTGCTCTGAGACCTGTGGCCCGAGCCATAAAAATGATACAGCCTTCCCTCGGCTCAGTCTCTTAAGACGCACACCTTGGATGTCCGGAGCTGGCTTTCAGAAGCCTGGCTGCCTAGAAGCCGCCACGCAGAAAAGGCCACATGAAGAAATAGAACCAAGAGGGGCCGCGGTGGTTCCAGCTCCCATCTGTTTGATTATTCCCAGGTGCCTGGCAGGAGAGTGGGTAATGCCAACACCCAGCTCTCCAGCCGAAGGCTGGCCCCTCAGAGCCCTGTCCAATTGCAGATTTTATGAGGAAAACAAACATGTGTTGTTGCTGTTGTTTTAAGCCTCTATGGTTTTGAATGCAATGAATAATCAGAATAATTAACTCTTTGATCATCAAGTACATTTGAAGTCTTTGTTACATTGTTCTATAAACATAATTTCATTTCCTTCTTGGTATTAGATTACTTCCTATATTTTGTAATTTTGATTAAGTCTCATTTTGAATGAGATACTAGAGTTTTATTTGTCTTTATTCGTCCCTGTTTTTGCCCCTCGCTGTCTATCAGCTTTACACGCATCTCCATCCAGGTCCCTGTTCCCTATGGTTCCTGGCCCATGGAAGCTCCTTTTTTTTTTAAATCCTCACCTGAGGATACAGTTATTGATTTTAGAGAGAAAGAAGTAGGGGGAGGAAAGGATATAGAGAGAGAGACATCAATGTGAGACAAAATCATCAATCAGTTGCCTCCCATATGCTCCCCAACTGGGAATTGAACACGCAACCCAGTACATGCCCTGACTGGGGATTGAACCCCCAACATTTTGATGCATGGGACAATGCTCCAACCAACCGGGCCACACTGGCCAGGTCCAGAATGGTTCTCATAATGTCTTGTTGGGCTCCTGCCACATGGTGATTAATTGGCAATGTCATAGGTTCAGTCCTTGAACTTGATTCTGTTCCTGGTCCCAAAGGTGATTGAGCTCCCTTATCCCTCTAAGTGCCACTCCCATAAACCCATATCCTTAGATGGTGGACAGCAGCAGTCTTTACGGAGGAAGAGGCATGTCCTCCCTAGATTCTGACTTCAAGCAGGAACCTGCTTTCACTCCCCCATCTAAGTATAACTCTTTAAATTTAGCTTCCTCTTACCTTGAATCTAAATAGCTTGTAGACACTACCAGCCTCTAAATCCAACACCCAGATAACATGTGGCTTCAGCCCCTCTCATCACTTTGCATTTCTGTACTGTATGTGGTTTCTAGAGATCATTATTTTGTTTGGGAGTCAGACTATGTCTTTTTTTTCTATTGCATCTGTTACGTGTTTATGGCAGAGTGAGTGCATTGAAGCAGGACATCACTGTACCATGTTGACTGGCAGCTTCCTTCCTTTTCCTTCAAGGATTGCTGGTCTTGGGAATCAGACCTTTTACTATTGTTATGGTTCAAGTGAGGCACTTGTTCACCGCACTAGGACAACTGTTACAGAAATTAAAATAAAGGCCTCTGGCTCATATAGTTCATACTTAAGAACTGTATAAATAATTAACCCAGCCCAAGATACCTGCGGGACCTGCACTTCTGATTACCATCTTTACTGCCATCTGCTATTGTAAATACACCATTTAAAGTGCCACGTGGCCTTGACCATTTGTCATCATTGAGATTAGGGAGCCCATTTCAACTATCGCATTTTATACTGGAATTCCTGGCATAGATAGAACAGCCAGTAAAACACTTTTTGAAGATTCTGACACTTCCCTCACTAGCTGGACACAGTCTCCAGCTTTCTTTCGATGTGCATGAATTCAGGAGATATAAGACCTGTGTAACCTATATGAGAAAAACACCTGAAGAAGTTCTCTAACTCACTAACCTTCAATCTAGGGCAGGAAATAAAAGAGAGAAAGAGCGGTGAACAGAGATGATGAGAATATAACGTGGAACTTGTAATATAAGCTAATTGTTCTTCAAAAAGCAGACTCATCTTGGCCTGTAATGAAACATTTTAAACTGCTTCATCAAGGCTTGGGAGTTATAGGGAGGGGCGAGTACTGGAAAGGGTTCTGCAGGTTTTGTTGGTGGGAAGAGGTGAGGAGAGGAAGTCTCCTAGGTGAAGGGAGTATATTTATTGTTTTCCTCTAATATAATAAGGGAAGCATTTTAAAATTAAGATTTCAAGATTAGGATGGCAACTGTTAGGAGCACTGAAAAGGACAATAGAACTCTGAAACTAATGAGGGAAAGAGGGAAATAAGGAGAAAGTTGACCAGGTCAGTAAGAGTAAGGAAAGGAACAAAGAAAAAAGAAGCAAGTCAGATAAATAGTAAATATTAAAATAAGTTGGGAAAAATAAATTTTACCCAGTTATTACATTAAATGGAAATTGTATGAATCCCTAAAATAAGACCTTTTTAAAAAGAAGATATTTTCGCCCTGGCCCAGGGGCTCAGTTGGTTAGAGCATTATCCCCATACACCAAGGTTGCAGGTTCCATCCCTGGTCAGGGCACGTAGAAAAATCAACCAATGAGTGCATCGGAAAGTGGAACAACAAATAAGTGTTTCTTTCTTTCTTAAATCAATAAATACCAAAAAGAAGATATTTCCTATGAAAACAAGAGAAACAGCTAAAGTTTTTCATATAATAGTGGTGATATATGAGTTTGATTATGACTGTTGGGAAAAGAAACGCTAAATAAAACTAGTTATGAAAAGTGAGGCAGAAGTTCCATATTAATAAGTGGAAAAAATAATCATAGGTTTACAAACCCTGCAAAAAATGAGGAAATTAGATACAAGCAAATGCCAAATAAATATATACTAAACATAAACATAAAGTTAAAATATCAGTTGTAAATGCAAATGAAATAAATGGGTTACATTATCCTATAAAAAACATATTGTCCCAATAGAATCTTTAAACTGATACATGATGATAACAGGAAACACACTTAAACCCAAGGGATAAAGTGAGATTAAAAATAAATGGATCTTCCTTTTTTAAAATCCAGAAGGTTGTAAAGAAAGTAAGAAGGACATAAATTGATGACATAGAAAGTAGTGGTGGCTGACAAGATAAAAACAACCTCATGGAGACCAGTGGAACTCATGCTCAGAGGTGTTTTGTTATGTGACATCTTGTGATTATAACTTTATTGGGATTTAAGAACAATTTTAAAATACTGGCTTCCTGCATTCAATCCCCTACCTGAGTATATTCCTTATTTGATATTTGACAATGGCTGGTTTTTCTGAAACTGTATTTATTTTAGATAACAATATTAGGAAAATAAGTATTAAAGTGAACATTTTTTGTTCAGTAATTTATAGGTTCCAAAATAGTAATGGTAAAAATATTCTTCCTTGTATTGGCAATGAAAATTGGCAGATACATAGTACAGTTACCTATATATGTTGTAATAGTAAAAATAGTCCATCCACTGACTAATGGTTAGATTGGTGACCATGATTAATCAGGATGGTTAGATAAAAAAATAGATAAGGTGGATCTCATCCCCCCAGTAATATACAATTCAAACAGCAACAACTTAGATTAGTACATCCAGTAGCAGATGTGTAGTTCGTTATGATTTACAAACATTTCCCCAGCCTTTATCTTTTTTCATCCTCACAAAAGGCAAGGCATGTTTTGTTATCTTCAGTTTACAGATTAGAGAAGTAGGGCTTAGGGGTAAAAATGAATGAGAAATAGGTAACAAATAAATACAAACAAAAAAGACATGACAGTTGGCATTATTAATATCAGGACACAGATTTAAGATTAAAACATTCAAAAAGGAAAAAGGACACAAAGTAATATTAAATGTACAATTTTAAAAATAATAGTTATAAACTAGTTGCACCAAAAAAAAAGGCAGCTAAATATATAAATGGAAACATTAGAAATGCAAGAACTTCATTCTAAAAATTCTGTTAGAATAAGAGTTTAATAATTTTTCAGAACTAGATATAACAGACAAAAATAAAAGAGGATACAAAATCAAATAATATAATTTTACTTGACATATATATTAAATAAAACTTTGTCATTTGAAAAAGGAATACATACACACGTGTATGTTCAGGTACTACAAAATCTTTTATGCATTTGGTCATAAATAAAATATAAACACGTTTTTCAATATAAATTTTAGAGCCATGCTCTCAATAAAATTATAAAAAATAATAAAAATATGACTTTACAAAATATGCAGCCACTTGAAAACTAAGAAACGTCATCTTAAATATTCATTGGGCTTACAAAGAAATCCAAGCTGAAATTACACAATACCTAAAAAAGGCCACGTGAAGAAGAATGTCACATCAAAACTTCTTATTTCAAGTTTAAGTTGTACTGGAAAAAAATTATCACTTGAAAATTCTTCGTTATTAAAGGAGGAAGACAGGAAATAAAAAGAAACTTTGTGTTAATCCATAAAACCTGGTAACTGTCCTTCAAAATCTATTCTTTCCTTTTACCTCAATAACAGTAGTAGTGAGCACATGACATGTCTAGCTGGTGCCTGCCTACCATACCATACAGTCCCCAGGCTCCCCTACAGTTAGATGTGGCCATGTGACTAAGTTCTCACCAAGAACAAATGACTTGAAGTATTATGTGCCACATCTGGGCATGGGAGGCATGCGTTCTTCCCATTTCCTTTCCCTACCCCACCAGCTGGATCCAGGACACAGTGGTGACCCAGTTTTGATTATGCACACAGGACACTGCCTTAGAGCATCGTCAACAACTTGTTCTGAAAAAGGCCAGAGAGAGAATAATTTAGATTTTGTGGGCCATTTGGTCTCTGTCATGTTTACTTAATTCTGCCACTGTAGCTCAAAAGCAGCCATAGGCAGGTATAAATAAATTAGGGTGGTTACGTTTCAATAAAACTTTCTTTACAAAAACAGGCAACGCACAGGACTGTCCCTCATGTCATGGTGTGCTTACTTTGCCCTAGAGAGTGTCAGTTTCCATGCTTGCTTGCGTTCCTGAATGACTGTGTGGAGCAGACTACCCAACCACCCAGGGCCATCCCATGAGGGAGGAATCACAAGGAGGTTTTGGGATCCCCTTGCTCAAGCCTCCAGCAATTTAGCCTTCATCCTAACTAGTGAATCAACATAAGAAATTAGAAAAAAAAGAACAATAAATAAATTAGAAGAGCATAAATAGATAAAATAAAGGTGTATTCAGTGAGGTAAAAATTAGAAAAATGCATGCAAAATTAATGCTTTGCAATAACAAAAAAATCAATAAGGTAGATAAACCCTTGGTGATTCTTGCTAATTAAAAAGAGATAGATAAAGGTAAGAGTAAAAGAATTACGAAACTGCTACATCAAAATCTATTGAAATTATTTTGAAAATATAGAGGAAATGGATGGCTTCCTAACAAAATATTTATTACCAAGACTCAAGAAGTAGAAAATGGGGAGTAAATCTAATACCATAGAAAGGAATGGAAAAGTTATTACAATTCTATGATTTGCCAAAAGACCAGCACTCCATGGATAAAAGTCATAGCTGAATTCCATCTAAAATTGCAAGAGCGTGTATTCATTCTTTCTGTAAATAGTTACTGAGTGCTTACCACCTGCCAGGCAAAATCTTGGCCAGAGTGAAAAAGCAGTGGACAAAACATAGTCTCCACCCACATGGAGACTACATTTTACTGGAGGGAGATAGACAATAAACAAATACACAAATAAATACCTGACGTATCTCATGATGATAAATGCTGTGGAGAAAAGCAAAATGGTGTGTGGGAGACAGTGAATACTCCTAAAGATAATTAATTTCCCTAATGGCACATTTTTGTATGTGATTATTTGTAATCTTAGGAGAAATACCTTTTCTCCCCTTTTGCCTACTTTTAAATTGGATTGTTTGGTTTTTTAACTGCTGAGTTTTGAGAGTTTTTGATATATTCCAGATACTAGTCCTTCATTGAATGTGTGGTTTGCAAAGGTTTTCTCCCAGTCTGTGGCTTGTATTTTCATTCTCTTGGCAGGGTCCTTTGCAAAGCAAAAGTTTTAAATTTTCATGAAGTCCAGTTTACCAATTTTTCTTTATGGATCATGCTTTTGGTATTCAGTCAAAGAATTTTTGTCTTAACTTTAGATCTTAAAGATTTATCATATGTCTCTTCCTAAAAGTCTTATAACTTTATGTTTTAAATTCAAGCCCTTGATGCATTTTGAGTTAAATTTTATGTAAACTGTGAGACTTAGGAAAAGGGTTTTTTGTTTGTTTGGTGAGGGTTTTTTTGCCCATAGATGGTCAATTGCTCCAGCAATCATTTATTGAAAAGATTATATTTCCTCTTTTGAGTTGATTTTAAATATTTGTCAAAAATTAGTTTGGTATACCTGTGTGGATCTGTTTCTGCATTCTCTATTCTGCCTCATTGATCTCTGTGCTTATCCCTCCACAATACCTCACAGTCTTAATTAATATAGCTATATAATCAGTCTTAAAATGGAGTAGACCAGTTCCTCACATTTCATTCTTCTTTTTAAAAATTGCTTTAGCTCTTCTGGTTTCCTTGCATTTCCATATAAATTTTAAAACACTCTTTATACCTACAAAAAGATCTTGCTGAGAATTTGATAGGCATTGTGTTAAACTTGAATGTCGATTTGGGGAGAATTGACATCTTTACAATATTATCTGCCAGTCAATGAATGTATTATGTCTCTCTGTTTATTTAAGTCCTGTTGATATTCTGTTAGAGTTACATGTCT